>JAJJHY010010789.1:1330635-1410132 GCA_021224005.1 Drosophila setifemur
AAGTATATATTTTTCTTATAGTGCATACATGTGTTTAGAGTCGGCTTGCATGCACAATGTTTTTGTTGTGTGTTCCTAAAATTATGCTATTCGCATGCCTCTGGGTCGTCCGTTTCACATCCCCATTGACCCTTCCCCACTAAATCCCCAAGCCCCACCCATGAATTACTTATTCTTGTTGTTGCCACTTGAAACCAAAGCAAGCGAATAAATATTTGCCAAGCTGTTGCCTGCCAGACGACTTCTTCCACTTTCCTGCTCTGTGGCCATTATCACCCTTTTAACCATATATTTGGCCGCGACGTGTTTGCCTTACTCTGCGGCATACTAACTATATTTTTGGTAAAATAATCCAGATAAACAAACGCATGGCAATTTTCAACGACTGCGGTTTGATTTAACTATTGATTAAGTTTCGAAAAATCTAAGTTTTTAAACCTTGCAGAGGGTGTTATAATTTTGACCAGAAGTTTTTAATGCAGTGAAGGAAACATCTGCGACAATTTAAGGTACTCGTATATATGTATATTCTTAATCAGCATCACCAGCCGTGTCGATCTAGCCATGTCCGTTGCTGTCGGTTGCTATGTAAACTAGTCTCTCAGTTTTAAAGCTATCGGGCTGAAACTTTGCACAAACCCTTCTTTCTGTAAACTAGTCTCTCAGTTTTAAAGCTATCGAACTAAAACTTTGCACCGACCCTTGCAGGTAGTATACAAGTCGGAACAGTCGGAATCGGAACACTACATCACATAGCTGCCATAGGAACGATTGGGAAAAAGTGTCAAAAATCCGCCATTTTTAAAGATATTTTGTTTATTTCTTAGGAACTATTATTTTATTTTATTAGAGACTATTTTTATAGATCCTAAAAGTTTCATCAAAATCGGACAACTATATCCTATAGCTGCCATAGGAACCATGGCAGAAAATGGGTCATTGAGCATAACTCTGGTGTTTTTCAAGACAATTCATTCTTGAGAAATACAGTTTCCATAGCCACTGAAGCCGTTTTAGAAAATTAGCAACCAAACATCGGATCACTATATCCTATAGTGGCCATACAAACGATGAACGGTTTGTCTAGTCTTTCAACTAGTTTGCAAGGGTATTCTAAGCTTCGGGTACCGAAGCTAGTCTTCCTTTCTTTTTTTTGTTTTTTGTTTTTAATTGTGGAACATGTTATGTCCATTGAAACTGATCATTGAATAAATATGCATTGACAATAAAATCACATAATTACAAAAAAAAAAACAAGATAAGGAAGGGTGGTTAAGAGCGGCTTTAAAAGACTAAGAAAAATACAGTCTATAGTTCTTCATGTCTTCGAGATTTAGATTACTCACGGGCATAGCTTAATAGAATTGGCTATTGAAACTAATCTATAACATATTCTTAGTTCTCCCTTTTATATAAATTAAAAGGATTGCAATATACTTATTTTGATATATACATGAAATAAGTCGAAAAAAAATACAAATAAAAAAAATGTTGCATGTTAAAAAAAAATATATAAGAATATTTATTTGTATTTCCAACATAACAATATATTTCAACAAATTTAGAAAGTCTTTAGCTGAGCTAAGTAAAAATGCGATAAATTTTGAATGGACTGCAAAGCAGAGCCCTATGAACACACATAGTAATCAAATAGATATGTTAATTTTAGTTTCTTCACATTGTCAATAGTGCCAACGCATGTCCATCAACTTCAGCTGCAAAGACCATTTCCTTTTCAAAACCTTATATTGGGGGCCCATAAAATGCATGCATTTTTTATAAAGGCCGCACGCAGAACACAAACACGCGCATCAAACCACAGAAGGATAGTACACAAGTGAGAGTAAGAGAGAGAGAAAGAGAGGGAGAGCAGATAAATGGAAAAAAATAGCATTGAGCAGATGAAGCTTCGTCACCTTCCTTTGGCTGCCTTATAATCCCAAGCTTAACGGAGATGTCAGCACATGCATCCCACACACTGAGGAAAAATGGATGACAAATTTCACTTTAAAATATATATTTCCTGATCTTTGCAAAAATATTTTTAAAAAATTACCTATTATTCATACAAATAGAGTTCTATGTTAAATTTGGTGAATATCTGATGTATTAAGGGTTTTTTTAATACATTTTTTTTCAATTAGTGTAGTAGTTTTTTTTTAAATATTCTCAGCAATGTGCTGTCTGCCAGAAAGCAAACCCTCAACAGCAACAAATTTGTCTCCTCCTTCGTGTACCACTTTATCGCAACCCAGGCAACTTTGTGCCTCCATTGCGGTTTACCGGCAACAGTTGCACTTACAGATACAATAATTGCCGAGTGAAGGCGAGGGAAACCCCAAACAGCAACAGGAAAAATAAATGTCGAACACCGATTCAGGAGCCAACTATGATGGCATTGTGTCGAGATTGTCGAGGGAATTTGCACCTGTCGTTGGGAGGGATTAAATTCTACAAGCAAACAAACAACAGTATGTGAGGTGTAAAAAATTGTGATATACAAAATGCATCTTCGTAGCAGTGTAATGTATGCTAACAATTAAAAACATATATTGGTGGTAGCAAAAATGTAAATGAAAAAAATATATATTAATATTAAAATACTAGATTTACTCGTACAAATGCAAATTAATACTATGTTTTAGCCCATCATAAAAGGTGGTAATTTATGTTATGAACATAGTTGGTTGTTGGTCGTGTCAGAAACGCCCAAGCAATGCAATGATTTATGGCTTACGAATTAACAAACTAATATGCAAATCAATTTTAATTTAGCTTTATGTTGAAATTAAATTGGATCTGTAATCCCCAAATGCGTTTAGGCTATGTCAACAATATTTTGATGTGGAAGCAAAGACAAACTAAGCAGCTTTATCTCCATCATTCAATATATACGCATACGGATTAAGTGCTGACCTCTCTGATGTGTCTGGCATTTTCCGAATTTTGATGAGGCAAATATTTTCACCTGATATTTGCATAAATGCTACCCAGCTTTTCCTTACGCTTTATTTATTTACGAGTGGGATTGTGAAAGTATTACCAAGTTGTTGGTCCTTGTTTTGTTTGAGTTAACAAATTGGGCCCAATTTTATTTCAATTTAAATGTTAATTTCCTTCGCCTTACAAATCAAATTTAACGTTATTAACTTTTCATGAATCACCAACTTTTTCTGTGCAAATGAGACATTTAAGGACCAGAAACTGTAAACAGTTGATTTATGAAATATTATATTTGGCTTCTTGTGAAAAAGTTTATAATTTTCAGGGTGGTTTCTCGCAAGGCCAGTAAAACTTTTAAGAAAGTTCGTAAAGACTCTGGCTGTTTAGCCTTGGGAGTTGTATTATTAAATGTATTAAATGAAGGGAACATATTATTTGTGTCATTCACTAACAATTATAATTGTTGATTGTGGTGCTGACTGCTGAGCGTGCTAAAAATTATAAAACCAATTCACACTCAAATAGTCAAATTTGAAGGTTCAAAAACATTTCAATTAGTTGCAAATCAATTTTGGCCAACAAAATATGCAAGTTCACATTTCAATATTTTGCACAATTGCAAACAAACAAAACAAACAGCTTTGAAATTATTATGTGATATAATGAAATTTTGTTTTGCAGGACCACTAAAATGGAAACTCAACGGGAAACTGATTAAATTAATAACATTTTCACCACAGAGCACAGACACCGTGGATGAGGAAACATGCTGAGCTTGCTGACTATGGGCTTGCTCCAGTTGGTTAGTGGGGATACAAACTCCGATTCATATGCGAATACCACAGCAAGTTGGATCAATGGGAGTGAAAGTATGTATGTCACGGAATTAAACCACCAGTGGATTGGTGGAGGTGGATCCACAATGCAGCCGCAGGTGCCAGTCGATGGCACGGAGCTACCCACCTACCAGCATTGTATAGCCACTCGAAATTCTCTGGCCGATTTGTTTACAGTGGTGCTATATGGGATAGTTTGCATTATTGGATTGTTTGGGAACACCCTGGTAATCTATGTGGTGCTGCGCTTTTCTAAGATGCAAACAGTCACGAATATATATATCCTTAATCTGGCGGTGGCGGATGAGTGCTTTCTAATCGGAATTCCCTTTCTGCTCTACACGATGAGAATCTGCAGCTGGCGGTTCGGAGAGTTTATGTGCAAGGCCTATATGGTGAGCACCTCCATCACCTCCTTTACCTCATCAATATTCCTGCTGATCATGTCCGCCGATCGCTATATAGCCGTGTGTCACCCGATTTCCTCGCCCCGCTATCGCACCCTGCACATAGCCAAGATAGTGTCGGCGGTGGCCTGGACTACATCAGCGGTGCTGATGCTGCCAGTAATTCTCTATGCAAGCACAGTGGAGCAGGAGGATGGCGTGAATTTCTCCTGCAACATCATGTGGCCGGACGCCTACAAAAAGCACTCGGGAACCACTTTCATACTGTACACATTCTTTCTGGGCTTCGCCACCCCACTGTGCTTCATATTGAGTTTCTATTACCTGGTTATTCGGAAGTTGCAGTCGGTGGGTCCGAAACAGGCCACAAAATCCAAGGAGAAGAGGAGGGCCCATCGAAAGGTTACTCGGCTGGTCTTGACTGTCATTACGGTTTATATCTGCTGCTGGCTGCCGCACTGGATGTCCCAGCTGGCACTGATCCACTCGAATCCTGCTCAACGCGATCTGTCCCGGCTAGAGATACTCATCTTCTTGCTCCTTGGAGTTCTGGTCTACTCGAATTCGGCGGTGAACCCGATACTGTACGCCTTTCTCAGTGAGAACTTTCGGAAGAGTTTCTTCAAGGCCTTCACCTGTATGAATCAACACGAAATAAATGCCCAGCTCCAGGTGGAGCCGAGTGTCTTCACCAAGCAGGGAAGTCGCCGGAGAGGTGGCTCCAAACGACTTCTTAGCACCAATCCGCAGATGCATCCGCATGTCCCACTAAATGCGGGCAACAACAACTCATCGACCACCACATCCTCTACAACGACGGCAGATAAAACTGGTTCCACCAGCGCGCAAAAATCCTGCAGTTCCAATGGCAAAGTGGTAGTTGCTCCGGAGAATTTGATTATTTGCCTAGGCGAGCATCAGGAGGCCTTTTGCACCACCACCTGCAGGAGAGGATCGGGTGCATTGCAGCAAACCGATTTGTAACCCCATTTGGTCAGAAACCAAATGAGTTAACCAAACAAAAATTAAATTAAAATTAAATATGTTTTTAAGACTAAGCTGTATTAACGCGTGTCTATTAGGTATAGATTTTTTAATTGAAATAATATTCTATTGAATACCGCACAACGATTGATAGCAATATTTATATTTATTGAATGAAATAAAAAGTGGAACGAAATTCAATGATTTCCGAAATGTTGGATAATGATCTTTATATCTTTGTAAATATTCAAGAAATCATTTCGTACCGAACATTAAATATAAAATTAAATTAATTTATATTAAAACAAAATTATATGAAGTTATAGTTTTAATTTGGAAAAATTTAAGAACATAATGCTGCCAATAAAACCTTTACCGTAAACAATGTACATATGTTTAATAACCCTTTCCCACATTTTAATACAATTGATACTAAAAAAACATTAATACACCGTCGTAAATAAGACCTTTGGCACAAACTTTATCTTAAATTTAAGATCTTTTTACTACTCCTATTTAAATTAATTTAAGTAATAACGCTAATTTATACAATTGATGCAAAGCCGGCCAGACCCTCGTAAAATGTAAAATAACAAACTTTTTACGAGGGCACCTGGCGTTAGACAAAACCAGTTGAGTCAATGCTACTACAAAAGTCTACGGGTGTTAATTGAAAAATATATGTCCTGGATATGCCCTTCTCAACAGATAATTAAACAATTAATAATTAAATTATGTCTGACAGAATGCTGATATGAGGATTTGTTTGCTTTTTTTGCGGATGAAAATGAATAAATAAACGGAATTGTGTTGGTAAACAGTATTTTATGGAACGGGCCGAATACTCTGTACTATAATTTAGGAACATGTATTAACAAAATAAAGCATCGTTTATAAGGAATGTGTGGTTGTATTTAATTAAATATTGGAATGAGATTGAGTAAGTTAAAAGGTAAGAGATCTAAAAATATAAAAATCGATTTATATATTTTTCAAATACTGAAAAGCTATACGCAAGTTTTTCTAACATATTTTATGTTCCACATACCCACATATTAATAATATATGTTTTTGTATTTGTATATGTACCCTTTGGGTACATACCGTCTGTCCGTCCGGATGTAAGAGCTAGAGTATCTTCTGTTGTCTTGTGTGAACTCGAAGAGTCTTTTTTTATAACATTCTTAAGGACCTTGATTCCCGTTGATAATAAACTAATCGGTCTAAAGGAAGAACGACACTCAGGAGGTTTGTTCGCTTTTATATGGGGATAACTTTCGAGTGCTTTCATGTTTTGGGGAAATAGTGTAAGCGAAGACATTCGTTTACCATTTTTATACCCTTGCAGAGGGTATTATAATTTTGACCAGAAGTTTGTAACGCAGTGAAGGAGACATTTCCGACCCTATAAAGTATATATATTCTTGATCAGCATCACCAGCCGAGTCGATCTACCCATGTCCGTCTATCTGTCCGTCTGTCTGTCTGTCCGTCTGTCGGTTGCTATGTAAACTAGTCCCTCAGTTTTAAAGCTATCAGGCTGAAACTTTGCACCGACCCTTCAATCTGTTGCAGTTAGTATATAAGTCGGTACGGCCGGAATAGAAACACTACATCACATAGCTGCCATAGGAACGATTGGGAAAAAGTGCAAAATTTCGCAATTTTTCAAGATAATTTATTTATTTCTTGGAAAACTCTATTTAATAGCAATTTTAACATATCCTAAAAGTTTCATTAAAATCGGACTACTATATCCTATAGCTGCCATAGGAACTATGGGGAAAAATGGGTCATTGAGCATAACTCTGGTGTTTTTCAAGGCAATTAATTTATTCTTGAGAAAAACAGTTTTTATAGACAGTAAAGCCTTTATAGAAATTTAAAAACCCAAAAATCGGATTACTATATCCTGTAGCTGCCATACAAACGATTGAACGGCTTAAAAGCAACTAGCCTGCAAGGGTATTCTAAGCTTCGGGTACCGAAGCTAGCCTTCCTTTCTTGTTGTAAGATGTTTTATTCCTTTTCGAGGAAGAGCTTTAAGACATAAAGTTTTATACCCTTGCAGAGGGTATTATAATTTTGACCAGAAGTTTGTAACGCAGTGAAGGAGACATTTCCGACCCTATAAAGTATATAAATTCTTGATCAGCATCACCAGCCTAGTCGATCTAGCCATGTCCGTCTGTCTGTCTGTCTGTCTGTCCGTCTATTCGTCTGTCTGTTGCTATGTAAACTAGTCTCAGTTTTAAAGCTATCGGGCTGAAACTTTGCACCGATCCCTTAATCTGTTGCAGGTAGTATATAAGTCGGAACGGCCGGAATCGGAACACTACATCACATAGCTGCCATAGGAACGATTGGGAAAAAAAGACAAAATTTCGCCATTTTTTAAGATATTTTATTTATTCCTTGGTAAACTCTATTGAATAGCAATTTTAACATATCCTGAAGGTTTTATAAAAATCGGACCACTATATCCTACAGCTGCCATAGAAACGTTGGGTGAAAATGGGTCACTGAGCAGAACTCTGGTGTTTTTCAAGACAATTAATTCATTTTTGAGAAAAACAGTTTTCATAGACATTAAAGCCTTTTTGGAAATTTAAAAACCAAAGATCGGATCACTATATCCTATAGCTGCCATACAATCGATCAAACAGTTTTAAAGCAACTGGTCTGCAAGGGTATTCTAAGCTTCGGGTACCGAAGCTAGCCTTCCTTTCTTGTTTATATTACCAAGGCCGGCAGATTTTTCGGCTTTGAGAGGTTTGATGATCGATGAGACGTAAGATGATACGTAAGTCAAATGTGATTCCTCAGTGACAGAAATGTGGTGTCCAATGAATTATCAAAGGAGGTTAAAAGATTTTTCCAGTTCTGATTTCGGAGACTGAGATATAAGTTGGCAAACCCATCAAAAGCGAGGTCAGCCCCATTTATGTGCCTCAGCCAGTTCCGGTGGTGACGAGGGATTTTATATTTGAGATATGGGTTTTTGAATAGAGAAAATAACTTTTGGCCACACGGATTGCAGCAATAAATTAATTATTTAAGTTGACGATGTCACCTGGGTTATTTGCCGAAATAGGGTACTAAAAAGTTAATGAGTCTGCAAAACACATCTCAATGAGTTTTTTTTTTAAGATCGTTTCGAAAAACCTAACTATTCTGGAATTTGTGTAAAGGTCACAGATCAGAGCCAAGGTAATTTATTGCTGTTTTTTACAATGGTGCTCTATTTGTTAGACAAAAGACCAAAGTTGGTCTTTCGTATATACCATTGTATATATTTATATATATATATATATTCTTGATCCAGTCAGTCGATCAAGCACCGTTAGTCTGTAAGTTTTTGATCAATTATTTAGCCCTGTTAGTTTGCACCAACCCATATTTATGTTGAAAGTAGATCGGGACGGCCGGAACCGAAACACCTAGCTGCCCTACGACCGATTTGAAGAAAGAAGCATAATTTCGATATTTTGCAATATTGATTGATTGTTTAAAGATACATCCTTCCTTCCTTTTTTAAATATTCGTTAGCAAAACTTAACGACTTGTTCCCAATTTGTCCGAGCGCAAGTCTAAAACTCTTTGCAAGCCTCGGAAGCATTTTTGAGCTTCCGCTGCTGTAGTTGATTTATTTGAAGACGATTGAACTGAAGTCAAGTTAAGAGCTTTTAAGCCAGCGTACTTTGAAGAACAACCTGCCAATATATTGTATTCTGTTTACTGCACCGGCATTAAATCAAGTTTAGAAACTTGGCTTTCTGCCACTTTCCGGGCTTGCTTGCTTTTTGCGTCTCTGCCGGCTTGCTGGCGTGCTTTTACCCATTGATTTATGCGTTTCAGCGCGCCAGCATAAAGAGTTGGGTTGTTACTGATGCTGAAATAGTTTCCAAATACGTTTACCTGCAGTCGGTGCGGAAGCCGAAAGGCGAAGGTAAAAATGTGAACTCAAATATGGGAAAAGCAATTCATTGAGAGGAAAAAAAAGAAAAATAAATAAATGGAAAGAACGTTTGAGCTTTGAGCTGGGGGATTTGCGTAAGCCGAGCATCGGGGAAAACGGCAACGACAGCTTAACAACTTTTCGAGTGCAAATTTGTGAGAATTTCCCGTGTTTGATTTGATTTATTTCACTTTCCTTCTTGGCATCTGTATCATTATTACTCTTGACTTCTGAAAGAATCCATACTTGTGGCTTTTGATGGCCTTTGAAACCCTGCAACCCGATGTTGGCGTTTCGTTTTGATTACTTTCTTATTTTTCGGATAGAAGAGTTGAACTGTGTGCCTGCGTCCCAAAACGTGCATGTTTTGTAATTATATGCTTAGTTGCCACAATGATTTTGCAGTCTCAAAGAGAACAAATGAATTATAATTTAGAAAGTTTTGGTGACTTCGCTTTAAGGAGGGGAGAAATGACTAACGACTCGATTGCACCTCCATATCTAAATCCCAGTCAATTTTACCCGGCAGAGCTTGGTCCCATAACTATATCAAAGTCATAGGTACCCAAAACTCCTGTACGAGACAAGACAATGTAAGGGCTGGAGCACCAAAGAACTTATGAGCGTGCCATTGTCATCAGGGCTAAAAACAGGGTTTGCTGGTTGTAAGGGTTAAAAACAAACTATGTATTGTTGCCAGCAATCTAGAATGAGGGGTATTTAAAAACGTAGATACCTGCACTGATGAAAATATTACAATTTTATATTAATTCAAAAACGAAATATACCATGAAACGTTTGTTTTTTATGGTTATACCTCTAAGGTTCGTCTTAAAAATATTAACAAAATGGTATATGCAATACTTTTCGAACAGCGTGCTATGATATTTTACGTATGTATAATATGTATGTATATTTACGAAATATTAACCTGATGATAATACTTAAATACGATTGAAGCAAGTTAGATTTTAATAAAACTTATTTTCCTTTAGTGAAAAAAGGCAGAATGATAAAAACGAGAGCCAAATGTAATGCGCAAGTACAAAAAAGCGTGACCCAGAGAGAAGTAAGGAATAAAAGGGAGTAGTTTACGGAATGGCCATTTCGACAGAATCTGTTGCATTTTCGGATGGGGGTCAGATTACGTCGAAAGCAGCTTTGCCAGACCGGCCGGCTGCTTCCGGCTATTGCATGCAACTAACCTCCAACTGGGAATGACTCCCATGGCTGCCCATGGCACTTCGTTTCCTTCCGATCCTGCTCTTCCCTTCATCTCTTGGCCTCCGGTTCGGTCCGGTGTGTCTGGCACTTAGCATTTCATTATTGCCGTGATTGGATTACGCTGTAAATGTATTTCGCTGTTGTCTTCGATGCTGGCCAATGCCTTAAGGTCGTCGTCTTGCCTTGGTACTCCCTTGAGTGCAGAACGGTAATCGCCTTAAAGTCCAAATCCTATCGAAGGTGGCGAAGCGGAGGTATCGCCTTAATTGAGAGCGTGGCATATAATTTTAGTTTTAAAGCTTGTTATTCACTAGTGTAACTAGTTAGTCAGAATACCAGAAGGTTCAACTTTACTACTTTTTTTCACATTTCTGCATCCAAAGTATTTGGGTGTGGAGCAGCCAATAATAAAAACCGCTAGAGCCAATTATATATTGCCCTTAAATGCAAGGTTAACTCAGAAAGTTAATTTCTATTGTTTTGATCCACACATCGTTCCAGCCGTTCCTTTTCATCACTTTATAAAAACTAAGAGACGACCCTCTGCCTTCGGATTTGGTGCAAGCATACGGCATAGCGAATTAAGCTGCTCTCTAGCTTAGCATGTACTGTTTTCATCGTCCAGTCGTTGAATTGCTCTTCACTCGTTTCTCTTTTTTTCGTGCCTATACACCAGCACAGGCTTATTGGGGTTACCAGAATTGTGTCAATAGAGCCAACTTGTGGTCTTTCATTTTCCCAAATTATTGCTTAAGCTTTCAAGGACTAAGTAAGTCCCAAAAAAACTCTTATTGAGTCTAAAATTTGGTGACCCCGACAAGAAACAATAAATAAAAGCGCAACCAAAATTGTTAAGTTTTATTGGCAACAGCAACCCAGTTCCGCTGCGTTCCATTTATTTTGTTATCTTGTGTCGGCTGCTCGACAATTCCTACTTACAGTGATGCTGCTGCTAAGCAAGGCTCAGTATCCTTATTACGCGACCATATCAAATTACTTAAAACCCCGGAATTGGCTCGTTTATTAGCAAAAGTAACTTTAATTGAAATCTGAACATCCTAGTTGCATAATCACGAATAAGTCCCGACCTAAACTTAAGCTGTCAGCATTTGTCAGGATCTCTAAAATTTAGAAATGTAGCAACACTTGCGGTCGGGACTAAAGTGTTAAGTTTTAGTATTTTTGGCCAAAATTGTAATTGATGTCAAAAACAGAGCTGCCAGTCTAGTGTGTCAGTCTGTTGGTATTTACTTTAAATAACAAGCATCGGGCAATAGCGCCACAATTGATGCTGTAGTTGCACTTAAAATATGCAACAAAACCGTACGCTAGACCATGCTGGAATCTACCGAATATCTCAATATTACCTTATGTTTAGTTTTTGAAACATATTAACTTGCTTATTTGTGCGGGCTATTTTTGCCTTCAGCTAATTTGCACTTCTCATCACCGATGCCCTAGACTGCGTATTAGCGGTTTTGGGCCCCGAAATTTTCTTTGAAAACCCTTGCAGAGCGTATTAGATTTTTTGCAGAAGTTTGCTATTGACTTCAAAAGTGAAGTCGAAAGAGATCATCTTTAAAGATTTTAGGCGATATCGCATTTCTCAATCCTTTTTACATAAGGTATTCCGCCTTCTCAAGAGATGCCGTTTACTGTCAGTAAATCTCCAATTTACTTTCTGACTTCAAACATATTATTGTCTCGTGTTTAAGGTAAAGCTATCTGATCAGATGATATAAAGTCAAATATTTTAATATTTAACATGATTTTATTTTTGGATTGCAGGAAATGTGTTTCGCGCAAATAAACGATGTACGAAAATCCATGGGTGTTGTTTGATCCGGGCAGCTGGTTTTTGTCTTCCTCTAACAAAACCAGAAAATCTCTGTCATCCCTCTTTCTAAGTGACGGTTAACACTGTGGAAACAGAAGGACACGAGTCTGATATTAAAGCCAAGCGAACTCGATGTTTTTGGAAGACGAACTTTCTTAATTTTAATAACTTTGCACTCCACTACTCGAATATTAAATTTATATAATGACATATGTTTCAAACCAAACTTATTCCTCTAAATATTACAAAATCGACTGCATGCCTATATTGCTCAGATAAATAAATGTTTTCTGTTAGTGGATCATTTGGCTTTCATCTTAGCAACAATATGATAAACATTAAAAAAAAAATTTAATAATCCTGTCTGCATACGAAGTTCCTGGCATTCCAAGATATGTTAAAAAATTACGAATTTATGGCACTTTTACCAATATGGCAGCTCGATAGCTTTAAAACTGGGAGACTATCTTACATAGCAACCGCCAAACGGACAGATAGACGGACAGACAGGCGGACAGACAGACGGACATGGCTAAATCGACTCGGCTGGTGATCCTGATCAAGAATATATTCCGGTCAAAATTATAATACCCTCTGCAAGGGTATAACAAGAAAGGAAGGCTAGCTTCGGTACCCGAAGCTTAGGATACCCTTGCAGACCAGTTGCCTTTAAGCCGTTTGATCGTTTTTTTGTATGGCAGCTATAGGATCCAGTAATCCAATTTTTGGTTTTTTCATTTTCTAAAACGGCATTAATGCCTATGAAAACTGTATTTCTGCAGAATGAATTAATAAACTCGAAAAACACCAGAGTTATGCTCAATGACCCATTTTCTCCCATCGTTCCTATGACAGCTATAGGATATAGTAGTCCGATTTTAATTAAACTTTCAGGAAAAGTTAAAAAAGTAATTAAAAAGACTTTCCTAAAAAATATATAAATTATCTTGAAAAATAGCGAATTTATGGCATTTTTTCCCAATCGTTTCTATGGCAGCTATGTGATGTAGTGTTCCGATTCCGGCCGTTCCGACTTATAAACTACCTGCAAAAGATTGAAGGGTCGGTGCAAAGTATCTGTCCGATAGCTCTAAAACTGAGAGACTAGTTTACATAGCAACAGACAGACGGACAGACAGACAGACAGACAGACAGACGGACAGACAGACAGACGGACAGACGGACATGGCTAGATCGACTCGGCTGGTAATGCTGATCAAGAATTTATATACTTTGTCTTATGTCGGAAATGTCTCCTTCACTGCGTTACAAACTTCTGGTCAAAATTATAATACCCTCTGCAAGGGTATAAAAATACATTTGTGCAATTTCGCGCGAACCGAAACAGGAGTCTGATAAAGAAATCTGGGTGTCTCTAGCTAACAGACCAACAAATAGAAAGACGGACAGAATGGCAAATAATCTTTCCAAATCGTTCGTAAAAAAGTATTCCGAAGATATCAAAATCTTTGATAACAACTGAGCTATGTTCAATGACCCATTTTTGTTGTTTCGTTGGCAGCTATAAGATCCAGTGGCGCGGTTTTAATGCGACTTTCCGGATGGGTTAAGGTAAACATTAAATTCATTCAAATCTTTAAAAAATGTTTTGTACCATCGTTCCAATGACAGTTACGTGATGAAGTGATCCGATCCTATCGATCCCACCTACGACAGAAAGAAGTCGGAACATTACAGTCGAGTTTCCCGACTGTTAAAGACCCTGTACTAAATTGGTTTTAAGCAAAATCAATCAAGAACGAAAAAAACAATTTTTATACCGAGTCTGTTCTGGGATTCGAACCTAAGACTTTCGTCAGACGTCCTAACCATTGCACCAGTAGCTAGAGTAGTTCTCAGCGGCACATCCTAGAAAAATCAACCCCCGACCGCTAGCGATTTACCGTTTATTTGCGCAAGTAAACAGATTGATTGTTGTTAGAGCTTTGCATATTTTTTGTACTCTTTCTAATTAACCAAACTTGATAACAATTTTAGGATCGGTAGATATGTATGCTCCAATTGCCCTAAAAAATGTATCATGTTCTTAAGAAGTTTTAGGAAGTTTAAAGAGAAAACTGAGAGAAAAACACCGTCCAATAACGGAACGAAATCTCAGTCTCATGTCTCCGGGAAACATTCATTTACAGCCAAGCAAGAGCAAACAGGTACTTCACTACAATATTTTTGAGCCATATTCTTTGAGAACCTGAGTATGGTGGCAGAATTCGGATGGTTTAGAGGAGGAACTCTCTACAGGCAATACAATGGGGTGCTTCTGCCGAACGAGATCCTTTCAATACCAAACCATAACATTCAATAACACTGTTTTCTTGTGACTGTGTTTGCGGATAAATAGAGGTGGACAATCATATATCTGCCATTGATCTTTAGTTCAAAACCTATTCTATTGTATAAACTTATTACAATGTCTTTACATTGTAATTAGAGCACTTTAAACAAATTTGTCATTGACGACATTAAGATAAACAAGTAAGAACATTACAGTCGAGTTACCCGACTGTTAAATAACCTATACCAATTGTGTTATAAGCAAAATATATCAAGAACGAAAAAAAAAGAACTACCGAATCTGGGGATCGAACCAGGAATCGATCCAGGGACCTCCGTGTTGTAAGGCAGACGTCCTAACTATTGCTCCATATATTACAAAGCAAATAGCTAATATAGTAGTACAGTAGTAGACAGCGGCCTTTCTCTTGAAAAGTGAAATTGAACCACCCCATCTTGCAGTGTATAATATATAAATCATTTTACAAAAATTGTTCATAATTAGCATATTAAAGCAAAAAAATAAAATAACAAAAAAAATATATATATTTTCAGGATCGGTAGAAATTTATGCTCCAATTGCGTTTTTAAATGAAGAAGACTCTAGCTTGAAAATAGCGCATTGCTGTACAGTCCAAACATTAAAATACAAATTGAGAACGTGGCACCGACAAAAAAATCATTATCTGCGTCAATATTAGGAGATCTGCACTGGTAATATGGTTCCTCTATCTCTTACAGTTTCTGAGATCTGCTTGTTCATCCAGAAAGAGGGACGGACAGACAGTCGGAGATGCCTCCTTCACTGCGTTGCAAACTCATTAAGGCTATAAAACCGTATATTCGACATAAACGGACGTCATGTTATTATCGCCCAAAATATAGAGGGCCTCTGTCGTTTTCTTTCCAGGGTCCTTGATATAGACTAAATCTGAGCTTTAAGGAAATATTCAAGAAGTGCAAATTTATGTTACACAGAGGCGGAGACATCGGAAACCCTTAAAAGTTACCTTGAGTATGGTAAAATTAACTGGAGAAATCAATCTAGCCCTGCTGTCTGACCGTCTGTCTGTTTGTCTGCCCCCGCAAAATTGACCTTAAATACAAACCTTAAATTCTGTAAATATTAACTTTAAAATTATGAAATATTCTTAAATTGTTTAACAAATAAATTTATCGAATAAACTCTTGGGTCTAAAAAATAACATCCTCATTTTCAATCGGAAATGTATCTATAAAATTATGTTTTCTTAGTCCAGATTAGTTTGCAACGAAATGCAAATTTAACTGTAACATCAATGCGCCGGTCTAAACTTTCAGTAGATACCGATGCTGCGGTTGCCATTTTCCAAGCAATTACAGGACGGGAGCAAAAGCCAAGACGACGGCGACGAGGACGACGACGATGGCGACCATTGAAAACTTGTGTAATTGATATGTGTGGTCTCAAAACTCTAATGGAGTTGAGCTGCTGCACGGCAAAACTCTCGTCTCACGTATTGGACAGCGTCAAAAAGTTTGGGACTCCGGAAAATTTGGGTCGCCTTGCTCCTCCACACGTGGCCCAAGAAATAAGATGGTAAATGGAAATTCGACACAATTTGCCCACTAGATTGTAATTGGTTTTGCGGTGGATGCCTGCAGATGAAACCCGAAGGTTAAATGCAGCAACACGAGTTGGCAATTAAGAAAATTGAATTTGCAGGTATACTGATGGGTTATTCAAGGAATGGTGATTACAAAAATTCATAAGATGGCGTGTTTAATAAGAACGGCGAAGACAATCCCAACTTTAAAAATATTTTAAATTTATTAAAAAATGAGACAGGAATTTACCTTTCCTAAACAAACTCGAAAATGGTCAACTTGTACTTTTATCAAGCAAATCTAAGTACGAGAAGTAAAACAAGAATGGAATTTTATAAGCGATGCAGACCAGTTGCATTTAAGTCGTCCGATCATTTGTATTGCAGCTATAGGATATAGTGGTCCGATATTATTTTTAATTTTTATCCCTTGCAGAAGGTATTATAATTTTGACCAGAAGTTTGTAACGCAGTGAAGGAGACATCTCCGACCCTATAAAGTATATATATATTCCTGATCAGCATCACCAGCCGCGTCGATTTAGCCATGTCTGCCTGTCCGTCTGTTGTTTGCTATGTAAACTAGTCTCTCAGCTTAAAGCTATCGGGCTGAAACTTTTCACCGACCCTTTAATCTGTTGCAGGTAGTATATAAGTCGGAACGGCTGGAATCGGAACACTACATCACATAGGTGCCATAGGAACGATTGGAAAAAAGTGTCATAAGTTCGCCCTTTTTTAAGACAACTAATTCGTTCTTTAGAAATCAATTTTTAATGACTATTTTAACATATCCCGAAAGTATGTCGTTTTAATACCAATATCTTTATCCTCATTACTCCAAAGGAATACATATATTTATAATTGAAAATAACAAAATGTATTTATATTTTTACGCTTATGAGCCATTTGTTTAAGTGACTTATGCATTTTTCGTGTGACCTTTAAACTTTTTCTACCTCTCCCCGCATCCACACTGCCCCTTTAATCAAGCGCCATAATTTTGTGCGACATTCCTTGGCATGGAAAATGCACGCTCTACGTAGTAACGCAATCCCCCCAAACATTTAAATGTCATTTCAATTATACGGTCTATCCCAACAGAAACCCCCTAAAAACCCACTTATACCCCACCTTTATTCCGCTTCGTTAGTGCAACGTTTACGCACAAATTAACACGCTGGCAAGTGGAACTTTTTGCCATCCAGGGCGACGGCGAAACACAAACGACAAAGGGATACAAAACACACAGAGACCGAAAACGGCAACTGAAAAACTGGGAGGTAAACACACTAAAAACACTCCAGCGAGATAATAATAATGTAGTTTTCAATTTTAATGAGCATTTCGCTTTTCTCTTTTTCAGGAAAATATTTAGAAAAATTGCATATAACATATAAATGAATTTCAATTATTTCTTAGAATGCAGCAGTAGCAATTTTCCGGTGAATGGATTTCCACATCACGTTGCATATGTGATTGTCGTTACCAGTATGCATTTGCATTAAAAACGAAGTCCTAAGTGCATGCTGATGCTGTACATATGTAGATAAAGGCAGAAATTCTATGTTATGTGTTCAATAAATTCCTCCCGTAAAAACTACACACGCTTAAAAATTTATAATTTTCGACGCACCACTCGATTCTGAAAAGGTGCAGCTATGGAACATTCTTTTTATTAATCACTAAAAAAATCTTTAAACCTTTATTATTAATAATTATTTCTACATCACGTAACATTGTGTGGAATCATTTCTAATTTTCACGTTACTCTCAAAGTAATAGCGTATATTGTATAACCTCTGCCATAGCATCCAAATGAGGTTCCAATGCAAATGTATCCATACTCTTGATCAGCTTCAACAGCCAAGTCTTTATAGCAATGTTCGTCCGTCCGTCTGGATGTACACCGAAATCTCGGAGACTACAAGAGCAAGCGCCTCCAATTGCATAAGTAGAATTGTAAATTTTTCTATAAATAATATAAACTCACAATGTTTCCAAAGTCTTCGATGTATCTTATGTATGTGACACAGTCAACGACACACCTTGTCCTTTTGTTATCAGGCTCTGACACTACAATACATACCAGCCTAGGATCGATTGGAAAATGAAGTTAATTACCTCGGATTTTTTGAAGATAATGGATTAATTTCTTATGAAATCGGACTACAACAATATCTTCCATGAAAATGAATGAGAGGCTTGTGGGCAACTGGTGTGCAAGGGCACTCTAAACTTCGAGCTCAAAAGCTAACCGGCCTTTCTTGTATACCCTTGCAGAGGGTATCATAATTTATAATATTATAATTTTTACTAGAAGCTTGTAACAAAGTTAAGGAAACATCTCCGACTCTATAAATAATGTATATTCTTGATCAGCATCACCAGCCGAATTGATCTAGCCATGTCTGTCTGTCTGTCAGTCTATCGGTTGCTATGTAAACTAGTCTCTCAGTTTTAACTTTGCATCGGAACACTACATAGCCGCCATAGATGCCATAACAAATTAGTGTAAAAAAGTGCCATAAATTCGCCATTTCTCAAGATAATTAATTCATTTTTTGGAAACTAAATTAAAATCAGTCCACAATATTCAATAGCTGCCATAGGAACGATGTGAGAAAATAAGTCATTGAGCATTACTTTAGTGTTTTTTAATACAATTAAATTATTCTTAAAAAGTATAGTTTTAATAGACTTTAAGCCGTTTTAAAAAATTAGAATCCAAAAATCGGAAAACTATGTTCTGCCATACCGTCAATGGTTTGAAGGCAACTGGTCTAAGCTTCGGGCCCCGAAGCTAGCCTTCCTTCGTTGTTTTTATATTTAGATAATTAACAAAACATATTTCGGTATTACAAATTTCACAAGAATTAAATTCCGGTGAAATTAATTTGCCCTATATAGGATTCCTCGCCTCACTAATTTCAGTAAAAACAAAAATTTCATAATAAACATTTTTCTACCCAGCAGATACCCCACACCTACCCTCTCTTCTCTCTTCTGTTGTGAGTCAAACTCCCAAAAGCTTTTTGGCTTAAAATGTTAATTGAACGCTGAAATGTTAAATTTATAAGGAGCATAGCGTAACCAAAACGAGGGAGCGCGGACAAATATTAAAAAAAAATGTAATACCACCAGCCAGTTATGAAAAATTTTAGTTGGATGACAGCCAACAAGAAGGGGCCATCAGAAAAGCGGAGCAGGGGGAGCCCTCAACTCTCATTTCATTATTCATAAATTATGACATACTCGTAGCCTAGAAAATAAATAAAAGTAAAGCGTTGCTTGGTTTAAAGATGTGCTGACAGGCTCTGTTTTTGTCTAGGGCCTGTTTAATGTAAAACTCTTAGGCAGAGAAAAAAATTATTAAAAATTTTTAATAATTCTCAATAATAATTTAAACATTACTATTGCCAATTGTCTTCTCTTATATGTTGTTTACTATTGCCAATAAGGGAAAATACGACATATTTTAATCACTTGTTATACTCTTGCAGAGGGTATTATAATTTTACCAGAAATTTGTAACGCAGTAAAGAAGACATCTCCGACCCTATAAAGTGTGTATATACTTGATCTGCATTACCAGCCGAGTTGATATAGCTATGTAAACTAGTCTCTCAGTTTTGCAGCTATCGGGCTGAAACTTTGCACTGAATTTCTATCTGTTGCATGTAGTGTATAAGTCCGAACGGCCGGAATCGGAACTCATCATCACATAGCTGCCATAGAAACGATTAGGAAAAAGTGTCATAAACTGGCAACTGGTCTGCAAGGGTATTATAAGCTTCAATGAAAAATGGAGTTGTAGAGGGCGGTGAGATCGCACTACTTTCATACATATTAATGTGTGACTTCAATAGGATGTCTAGCTCATACCTACAGCTTATGGTACAGGGTACTCAACAGTTTTGAAACTTGACTGCGATGTAAATTATGCTTATTATTATTTTTTTTTTAATATTTTGTTATATTATTCGTTAAGAAACTGCAAAATGAAAATGTTTATGTTAACTTTTTAAAGAGTGGACGCTGAGAACTGTACTGTATTTGCTATTTCCTTTAAAATTCATTCGGTGGTGCAAATTTTGACTCGGTCGTTATTTTTAGCTTTTTATACCTTGAAATGTTTTATAATTTTGTTTTATTGCTTTTTCTTTTAACATTTTGATATTTTTCAAGCGATGCTTAAACCAAAATTGGTACAGTGTATTTAACAATCGGGAAACACGACTTTAATGCTCTTACTTGTTTGAATATGTAAAAGAACGAAAAGTCAGAAAAAAATATTTCTGAATTTTGTAGGAAGTACAATTAAAAATAAATAACGTAACGCTGAATTACTATTGCAAACTCTCTAAATTTTGATTAAACCCAATAAATAAGAGCATTAAAAGAAAAAAAAAACGAAATATTAAATGATTTAATTTTTGTTGTTAATATAATTATAATATATAGTAGCATAAAGTCGGAAATGTCTCCTTCGCTGCGTTTAAAGCTTCATAACAAAATTATTATACCCTCTGCAGCAGTATATAAACCATCTGAAATTCAAAGAAATTGTTTCGGTAAGAACTCTTTCCAAATTACAAGGATATACAAATACTTTTAATGTAAATTAAATATTTATTTGAAATTTAATATTTTGATATAGCATAGAACAACATTTTTAATTGAAAACAAAAAAAAAATGTTTTTTTTGAGAAACTAATCTAACTATTTCTAAAAGTTTAGATATCGATATTTTGTTTTTTTTAAGGAACTAATCTAACTATTCTTAAAAGTTTAGATATCGATGTTTTCACTGACACCAAAAGTATACTATCCCTGGGAGTTCCTTATCTACTACTGTGAAGTCCTTAGAGTTGTAGAGATACATAAAGGAGTTCTGGATGTCTTTTCATGGGAAGATGGTGTTCGACCTTAGTCAGAACACCCTGGACTTAAACTAAGCCTTGTGGAGGTTGAGCGAATGGACACTTGGCTTGCGTGGCTAGTTATGGACTCATCACTCGAACAGCTTTGGTGGTTTTCTTCAGTTATTCAGTCCAGTCCGCGGACCACTTTTCCACCAGACCACCACGATCCATACTCTTGTCCTTCGCAACCTCACCGGTCTATGGAGTATTGATGAGTCTAATGATGTTCCTGAATCATCTAACCTTATGACTAGTTCAAGCTCTCAGGACTGTGCTTCTGCACTCATCTACCCTTTCTACCACCAGTGGTGGGAGCTCTGTCCCGCGTTTCCCTCCATTTCTTTTAAAGGGCTAGCATAGCACGGTTTATTGATTTGATAAAGATATCATCCAATTAAGTGTATGATCCTACCATACACTTAATTCAGCATGATGTGGGGTCAGAAGTCATTGTTTGACATCTTTACCTATAACATAGATAGGCTTCTACAGAAGCTATTTTCTGACAAAGGGATATCTTTAGCTACGTGCTTGCCGAGTTATTGCAAAGCATTCATCAACTGATATTGAAGATAATAGTATCAAGGTGGAACTTATAACAACATAAACAACGCAATGTCTTTAATCAGCCCGGTGAAAACGATAAACGCAATTTTAATACATACTAGTACATTCGAATGCATTAAAGTCAAATCACGAGCTTGCCAGCTCAAGATGGGCATCTAATGTACATGGTACATGTTTTAACACATCGATATTAAAATCCTTTTAATTGTGGGAACTGATTTTAACAGCCGCTCTAGGACTCATTTACTTTCCTTGACAAAAAGTCAATTGGTAGGGTTTCTTTGGCTGCTGTTAACTGCCCACCGACACTGTCAGTGTTGAAATCATAATGCCTATTTAATTCCTTAAACAACCAGTTTAATACCGGAGGTTATTGAAACGCACATTATGAATTCTAGGGCAGTGGTTGCTCCTGTTATTGAGGTAACACGATCCATCTCCTTGTACCCCGGGGTGCTAATACTGGAATTTTTGGAGTAAGACTCCCTCTTCTGGCTGCTAAATATACACTTCGTCCTATTACACCTCGGGATATTGACCTTACAATGTGGCTAACAAAATCCACCTGCATCTCGTTTTGCTATGGAAGTATCCCTCCTCAATCTGGGCGTCGGTCAATAACAGCGATTTCGAGAGGATAAAGACAAGTCATCTGCTTGACCGAGACGTGACCGAGTCCTAAGACAAGCTAAACCGAAAATAATTGTTAACAAGCTTAGAATAGACCTCAACCATCATCGCGGCTTGAAGCACTGAAAGTGCAACGCTACATTTAACGGCAACCCATTTGTGGTCCGAACGATAGGGTCAATAAAATTGCTGAGGTCCGTGCAGATGAGCTAGAGGCTCGCTTTGCGCCGATTGACTTTACGACCAATTATTTATACGTACACTCATGCCAAGCGCCTGAAGCGGATTCCGTAGATAGAAAAATTACCCACGCGCTTCCATGTAAAGTAACTTGGGCGGCTGTAAAATTCCGTTTTAAACATGGAAGCGAGTCCGAACAGGAACCCATACTGACCAGATTCTTTAGGACCGATGATAAGTCCGCCGCCTGTTAACTACATCCTTAACGCCCTTAAGGGAAAAGAGTATTATTCTGCAGGCAATATAGCTTTTGTAGCTTCATGTAGAAGACAAACCACCTCCTCCAAACGTGTCAATACTTTCCTCGAAGAATTGTAGTGCTGGGCTCGCGATACAATATCGCACTCGACCGTACAAAATTAAAAAAAAACATATTAGTTACTTAGATCAGGGAGTGGTTTAACTCTTAACCTGCTGGTGTGACAGTTCACTTAAACTTGTCCAGGCCTTTTAAGATTAGCATATCCCACGGGATTTCAATCTTAGATCGGTACTTAGCTATGCTATCTCCGCGGGGTTAATTAAATTAATGCAACATTTAAGACTACACACAGCTCGGCTTTACTTACAACTACTCTTTTTTAGTTTGTAAAAAAATTAACATCTTATAGAACGAAATGTGGTCATGGCACATTGATCTTAATGTAGCCACATATCTTACTTACATGCAGGAAGACTGCTCTTTGTACCTTATGAATATTGCTATTTGTTAACTCTCCTATTACCACCTGCGCCTAAATGTGCTTTTACACGTGCTGAGTTCAAGGAATTTTGACTTTTCTTATATCTTTTGGTGAGCAACAATAGTTCCATGAGATCGCTGATTGTGGGGAGAATACGCATAATCAACCATTTTTCACAATGTCCTTTTTAAGACTACTAGTTCACTAAAAGCCAAGTTCCAGGCCAAGGGGAGAGATGATCCCCCTTGTGTAGGTTAACCCCTTAATAAAACACTATTAAACATTTTCGTGGCATCATTGAAGAGTATTCCGAAGTTTTGATATTCACAGATTGCCGTTAACCCAAGAAGCAAAACTTAAATAGAAAGGAATACTATATGGGGATTCGGTGTCTATATGAAGGCGGAGGCTGGTAAGTAGCTAAATTCCAAATTATTTACCATTATGATCCTAGGTCTTTCTATTAAATAAATACAACGCAGTGTTTAATAAAAGCATGCATCATGGAATATTGGGTTATCATTAGAAAATCGAGGTACCGAAAATGGACATTTTTAACAAAACGAAACATTTTTAACATACAAACATAAATATCTTAACCAGAGTAACCTGGCAACGCTTAATGAGAAAAAGTTAAATCGTTACAATGTCGTTAAATTTAAAAAAGGTCAGCAAATACTACAAGGCTGCATCATCACGTCAATAAAAAAAAAATAATAATGCAACAGTTTCAATTTAATTTCACCACTGTCTGTACGTAAGTCCAGTAGCTCAACGTGCGAATCGTAAATGAATTTTACGATTGATCGAATTTTCCAATTTAATGAAAGAATAAAAAAAACAAAAAGGCAAAGGAGGGAAACGAAGACAGTTGCATTAATAAAAAAAGGAAGTACAGGTATGAGAGGGAGCCAGGTCTTAGAAGGATTACGGATTTATTAAGAAATGCATTTGGCTGGAAGCTCGCAAAAGAGGAGTCGGAAACAGGATGAAGAAGCTTCGGTGCTCAGACATTTAAGTAAATGAAAAGGAACTCAAGATAAAGTAATCAAGGATTTTTTTTTAACGAAAAAATGCTAACGCTACAAAAAGCGAGCAGCTAAACTGATTGACAATGAGCAAACAAATGATGAAACAAGAAAAGAAGGCTAGCTTCGGTACCCGAAGCTTAGAATACCCTTGCAGACCAGTTGCCTTAAAACTGTTTGATCGTTTGTATGGCAGCTATAGGATATATTGGTCCGATTTTGATGAAACTTTCAGGATATGTTAAAATAATCATTTAATACAGCTTTCTAAGAAATAAATTCATTTACTTTAAAAATGGCGAATTTATGACACTTTTTCCGAATCGTTCCTATGGCAGCTATGTGATGTAGTGTTCCGATTCCGGCCGTTCCGACTTATATACTACCTGCAATAGATTGAAGGGTTGTTGCAAAGTTTCAGTCCGATAGCTTGAAAACTGAGGGACTAGTTTACATAGCAACCGACAGACGGACAGACGGACAGACAGACGGACAGACAGACGGACAGACGGACATGGCTAGATCGACTCGGCTGGTGATGCTGATCAATAATATATATACTTTATAGGGTCGGAAATGTCTCCTTCACTGCGTTGCAAACTTCTGGTCAAAATTATAATACCCTCTGCAAGGGTATAAAAAGTAGGAATACAAGATGTTTAAGGTAGCTTCAAATTAATGATTCAGTTTCGCAGAGGATTTAATGAATACAAGGATAAACTGCAATTGTGCGAGCTAAGCGATTGAAGTTCCTGGGAAAATTTATGGATATGTCAAGGAGATATTTAAAATCAGTTGTTCAGAAGAAGATATTTTTCTTGATTTCATGAATTATTTATTTGACAGGCAGAGACAAAAACGATTACAAAAATTAACAATTCCTGCAGCTAAATTGAAAACATATTCCTTTAAGTTTTTTATGGTTGTATTGTTATTTTGTATCTTAACCATCTGAGCCAAATATCATAATTAAACCAGAGTTATGCTCGATGACCCATTTCCTCGCAGCTATAGGATATAGTGGTTCGATTCTTATGATATTTTCAGGATAGGTTAAAATAGTTATTTAATAGTGTTTCTAAAGAATAATAGATATATTTAAAAATGTTTCGATTCCGGCCGTTCTGACTTATATACCACCTGCTACAAGTATGACTAGATCGACTCGGCTGGTAATGCTGATCGAGAATATTATACTTTATGGGGTCGGAGAAATCTCCTTTACTGCGTTACAAATTTCTGGTCAAAATTATAATACCCTCTGCAAGGGTATGAAAAGCCGAAAATAACGACAGCGTCGACCCAGGCTACGGACCAAACATACTGAATACATTCTCAAGGAAATAGCAAATACAGTGTATGAAGGTAGTGCGTTCTCAGCGTCAAAATTTCAATTCTATGTGTAAAAGCTTGAAAATGGTGATTTTTTTGCACGTGATTGGTTCCTAGTCTAGGGCTCTAAGAGCGAAATGATCCGATCTCAAGAATTGGCCGAACAAGCGGGACTTATGAAGTCTTAGTAACATAGGGGTCATTTAGTTATTTTGACCACCTTTTTATAAACCCTAGCACACCCATGGCCTTATTTACCATGCACGAAATGTGGTCAGTAAATTTTAACTTGACTTTAACTTCTCCGTCTAGAGAATAAGTAGCAAACTGAGGGTCTACACAGTAAAATGTCATTAATTTGCACTAATAGCCGTTTAGTTTTATTAAGTTTGCATGACACCATGCTTGTAAGTTATTAAGATCGGCCTGTAAGACCAAGCTTGGCATCATCCGCGTACATTAGTATGCGAGAATTAGGAAGACCAGTGGAAGTCGCATGCTTAACTGAAGTTTGTGTAAATGACATCCGTTTGAAGATTTAACTAGAAGCCCTTCCAAACATCGTCCGCCTGTTGCATACGTTTGCACAAGCTTAATATACCCTTTGGATACAGGGTTTAATAACAAAACACACATGTTTATGTACATAGATACCAGCATACAAGCTTCTACTCCGTTTCCCTAACCTTTCCCATTCCCGCTGATTTGAACCATTTTCTAACGTATCTGCTCAACTTGTCTAAAATTGCAGGAAGCATTCTCAAAAATAAAATGTCAACTTTGTGGGCAGAAATGATTACAAATGTTTGGATGTAGGGTAAAAAGAATTTTATTTCATTTCATTTATTTTAATTAAAATAATAACATTATTTAATTTAATAAAAAGTGTTTTATCTCATACCCCTTTGTATCTCCTTTTTTTTTGTTGTCCGCGCACCGCGTATGTGTGTGCATGTGTTTGCGTAAAATGAATTAAATTCATTATAAATTAGCTTGCCCCGAAATTAAAAAAAATATATATATATATATATATTTTGGTATTATCAAATTTTAATGTTTGCACTGCACTGGAAATTTTTTTTTACGCAATTGGTGCATGCGTTTGTACCGATCATGAAAATTTCATCAAGTTTGGTTAATTAGAAAGCGCACAAAAAATATGTAAAGTTTACAGCCGCTATCAACAAGCCATCTTTTTTATACCCTTGCAGAGGGTATTATAATTTTGACCAGAAGTTTGTAACGCAGTGAAGGAGACATTTCCGACCCTATAAAGTATATATATTCGTGATCAGCATCACAAGCCGGGTAGATATAGCCACGTCCGTCTGTCCGTCTGTCGGTTGCTATGTAAACTAGTCTTTCAGTTTTAAAGCTATCGGACTGAATTTTTGCACCGACCATTCAATCTGTTGCAGGTAGTATATAATTTGGAACGGCCGGAATCGGAATACTACATCACATCGATGACATAGGAACGATTGGGAAAAAGTGCCATAACTATTTTAACATATCCTGAAAGTTTCATCAAAATGGGACCACTATATCCTATACCTGCCATTGGAACGATGGGTCATTGAGCATAACTCTAGAGTTTGTCAAGACAATCAATTCATTCTTGAGAAATACAGTTTTCATAGACATTAAAGCCGTTTTAGAAAATTCAAAACCAAAAATCGGATCACTATATCGGATCACTATAGCTGCCATACAAACGATCAAACAGTTTGATGGCAACTGGTCTGCAAGGGTATTCTAGCCTTCATTTCTTGTTATTTACTTAATTAAACGGTAAATCGCTTGGGGTCGGGGTTGATGTTTCTAGGAAATGCCGCTGAGAACGCACTACCTTCATATACATATGTATGAATGTGCGCCTTCAATATATTTATACTGTATTAGCTACTTGATTCGAAATGTATATGGTGGTGCAATGGTTAGGACGCCTGACTGATAACACGCTCTCAGGTTCGAACCCCAACCAGACTCGGAAGTTAATATTTTTTTTCTAGATTGATCTTGCTTATAACCAAATTGGTACAGGGTATTTAACAGTCGGAAAACTGAACAGTAATGTACCTACTTGTTTTTATTAATTTTTAGACTTTATCTTGAAGACTTAAGGTGATTGTCCATCAGTGAGTGAATCAGTCTGACAGGTCAAAGAAAGTATTTTTAAAATATAAAAGTGCAGACAACTTTACTAGCTAAGTAACTGCAGCAGCTGTTTTGCCAACTCATATGAAATGCATTTCAATTAAATGCAATAAATTAAGGATAAATCCAACGCAGGATATCTAACCCTTTGGTTTTCGTTCTCCGACCCTTAAATATGTTGAATAATTAATTAGCTAAGCAATAGAACAAAGCCAAAGACAGGTGTATTCATTGCGTAAACACAGTCAGCAAATTACGCAGAAAATAAGGATGGTACATATGTACATAAGTTGAAAGTAATTTATTGATGAATAGGTCCTTGTATTCCATACCCCATTTCGGAATGACTGAAACAGCGAAATAATTCTGTCGTTTAATTAAAAAAAAATTAAGTCTAATAAAAATCATGTTTTGTTTTACTCAAAATTATTCAAAACAAGAAAGGAAGGCTAGCTTCGGTACCCGAAGCTTAGAATACCCTTGCAGACCAGTTGCCTTTAAACTGTTCGATCGATTGTATGGCAGCTATAGGATATAGTGATCCGATCTTTGGTTTTTAATTTTCTAAAACGGCATTAATGTCTATGAAAACTGCATTTCTCAAGAATGAATTAATTGTATTGAAAAACACAAGAGTTATGCTCAATGACCCATTTTCTCCTATCGTTCCTATGGCAGCCATAAGAATAAGTGGTCCGATTTAGATAAAACTTTCAAGATATGTTAAAATTGCTATTAAATAGAGTTTACCAAGAAATAAATAAAATATCTTTAAAAATGACGAAATTTTGGGATTTTTTCCCAATCGTTCCTATGGCAGCTATGTGATGTAGTGTTCCGATTCCGGCCGTTCCGACTTATATACTAACTGCAACAGATTGAAGGGTCGGTGCAAAGTTTCAGCCCGATAGCTTTAAAACTGAGGGACTAGTTTACATAGCAACCGACAGACGGACAGACGGACAGACAGACGGACAGACGGACAGACGGACAGACGGACATGGCTAGATCGACTTGGCTGGTGATGCTGATCAAGAATATATATACTTTATAGGGTCGGAAATGTCTCCTTCACTGCGTTACAAACTTCTGGTCAAAATTATAATACCCTCTGCAAGGGTATAAATATTGATTACAAATTAAATGTATGTTCCACTTATAATTATTCAAAAATATTGTTTAAAAATTATCTGTATTATTAGGAACTATTAAGATCTATAAAAAACTGAAAATTTTCTTTAAAAAATTGTCGATTTTATCCCATACATAACTACAATTTTATTTAACCTTCATAAATCCTCGGGATCCAAGCCACAAAATTTAAAATTATTTTTGGAATTTGTGAAAGCTAACTTTACTTTTCAACATTCCCCCAATTATACCCTAGGCCTACCCACCCCAGCGATTTGATTACGAAGCACTTTAATGTGTTTGATGTGCTTTCTGAACGCCAAAGAAACGCACAAGATGCATCTCCTTATTGGTATCCATTTAATGACATTCATCACGCAGCCATCTAGCAGTTGTCAAACAAGAACAGCACGTCGACTACAAGTAACGAAATCTTCGACTGGCAGCGAACAAAAATCTAAAGCATTTTAATTGCTGTCTCGACTGCAAGCTCAGCTTTTGCTTTAGCTTTGGCTTTTGCATTTGGTTTTGAAAAGGGCATAAATATGTTGACCTTGCACTCAGTCAGTTAGAAAGTGAAAAGCAAAAGGGGCGCCGGCTGAACGGCGAATTTGCATAATTTGCATGCAGTGGTAGGGAGCCGATGCAATTGCACTCAAACCATTAGCAGAATTTAGTTGTTAGCTAAACTTGCTGACAAATTGTGGCCCAGTAGTAGTTAGCGGCCCAAATCCCAGACCCACCCAACGGTTTTAGCCTTATTTTCCCATTCACACTTACCTAAGTCTGTACGGCAGCTGCAAGAAAATTTGCACTAGGAAAAATATTCTAATAAGGTACTAAATATTTTAAAAGCAAATTTTTTCCTAGAAATATGATAAAATTAACAGTTAATATTTTTAAATCATTAGATTTAAGGAATGTTTTCCATTAAACAAATTATTTTAGGGTTCTAAATTATTTCTAAAAAAAATGGCTTCGATTTATATCAGATCCAGATTTCAATGAACTTTTTTCCGAGTGAGGCTAAAACGACGAAGGCGGCAACAATGTTGACGACTTTTTCCATTGAGACTGCAAAAGTTTTTATGGCAATTTTCAGCAGAGCCAGACACTTGAAGTGTTCGTCCTCCTCCCTGTTGTTGTTGTTAGTTCCATGAATATGAGAATTTTACCATAAATTGCAAGTTACACGATTTCTTTTCGCCCAATTTTCCGCATAGGCCTGGTCTGAATAAAGTGGAAAAGTTTTTGTTTAAAATCATATTAAGACGCCATGAATGAAATGCAGATCTGGTAGCGCTAAATGCATTTAAACTTGATCAAACTTACAATGCTAACCAACACAAACTGTAAAGTTTTGGGAAAATTCAACTGACCAAAATTAAGGTGACACAAGATATTAAGTAAATTAGGTTATTTAGTTTTTCTTTTAATTAATGAGTAGTAAAATTAAAAAAATAATTCCTTTGAAAACGCAATACGCATTCACATAAAAAGTTTAATCTCAATAAAAATGTTTATGTTAAATAGTTATTGTATTATGACTCGAATTTGAATTTTTTATTGAATTGCATTGGTTGTCTGGATTTTAACTACCCGAATAGTTTTAATGAATTGGTTGAAGATTACTGAGCTAAAAATCAAGCTGAAGAACTTAATTTAAAATAGAATTAACTATTTCTACATTTATTTCATACATTCTGCAAAGAAAACCCTACTTAAAGAAATTTACTAGAAGCCATTTAAATTCCAAACAAATCATATCGTATAGTTATTTACATTCACAATTAAGTTCTTTAGCTTGATTTTTATCTCAGTAACCTTCAACAAATTTATTAAAACCATTTCAAGGAAGTTACTAAAACCCATTTTAATTCCAAACAACTCTAATTGAGTGGAAGTCTAATAAATTTAGTTGTTTTCAAGAACACAGCTCATATGTTTAAAAGCTATTTGTAGGTAACTCGATTAGCATTTTTCATGCCATAGCCATATGAATTATTCTAGCTTCTGCTACTGGTACCTGCAGTACCGACAATGTGTGAAAATGTGAGAAAAAAAAACAAATAACCTTAAGGGAGCAGGATACTTGCTCCCATGCCCTGTCTGCTCCAAAACGGAGCAGGCGACGATAAAAAAGATGAGTAACACACTGAGAATGTCAACACACCCTGTGAGATGGTAGAAAAAGGAAAACAAACCGAATGCACAGATTTCATCCAGCTCAATTTTGTAGGATTTACCGGATCGCTAGGAACCCAAACCCGGACAGGTGTCCTGCGCTCGGCTGGCTGCCGCATCCAATAGTCGACCCTTAGCTGAGCTTTTAAGCAGCATGCCCCGAAGGCTTTCAAGAATTTAAAGAGAGGTTGGGGATACTCAGAGCTTGCATTTTTAAATTTGTATGACGCCACGCATTAGCAACGGTGTGAGGTCGGTCGATAGTCTCGAACATCTAACTATCTATCTACTCGTTGGGCATCTGTGTGTCCGGTTGACTGGTCTTCAGTTTGACTTTCGGTTTCACACTGTGCAGAGCAAATAACTTTTTACAGTGTGTCTTTGACTTGATTTTGAGTGCTAACCTGATGGATTGATGTGGATTCTGCTCCCACGACCCCGTCCTATTGCTGTCTGTGTCATCAATGCCAGTAGAAGTCACAGCTTTATGTTCAACTTGCTTGCGTTCGTTCACTAAATTAATTTTTCTTTTTACGAAAGCTCTTCGGTGTTTACTGCATTTTAGGGCATCGCCCTATATGGGACTTAACTAAGGCCCGGAAAGGCTGATGCTGAAGCTACTGTTCTGTGGCCCAGAATGATTAAAGCTTTATGTAAACAATATAAAAAAAAGAAAATTTACCAAAAAATGTATAATAAATAATTGCTAAAAAGATGAAAATTTACCAGAAATTGTAGGATGAGGTTTTTTTTAAGGAGGACAGAGTAGCATTTAAATTATAATTGTTTAATCGATTTGTTGTAGAATGCACATTTGACAGTGCCAAAATAACCAATTGACATTTGATTTTATACATAAAATGATAGTTTTGAAAAATGTACATACAAAAAAATTATATCTAAAGAGTGCAACACATTAGTTGCAAATATAAGCCAGGAGAATGCGTATTAATAGTTTAAATATTATAAGCTATATTTATATTTTTATTAAATCTTACGAGAATAAAATGCGCATGTTAACAAACTCTCATAACTCTTATTTCTTATAAAAGATAACTAAAAATAAAAAGGGCAATAAACAAATAAAAACAAGGAAAATTCTTCCATTTGAGCCTGTTGCACAGTTATATACCCTGCATCATTACCAGTTGTCGCTCGAATTTTAAAGAAAAACAAGAAAGGAAGGCCAGCTTCGGTACCCGAAGCTTAGAATACCCTTGCAGACCAGTTGCATTCAAACTGTTTGATCGATTGTATGACAGCTGTAGGATATAGTGATCCGATCTTTGGTTTTTAATTTTCTAAAACGGCTTTAATATCTATGAAAACTGTATTTCTCAAGAATAAATTATTTGTCTTGAAAAACACAAGAGTTATGCTCAATGACCCATTTTCTCCCATCGTTCCTATGGCAGCTATAGGATATAGTAGTCCGATTTTGATAAACTTTCAGGATATGTTAAAATACTCAATAATACAAGTGTCCTAAGAAATAAACAAAGTATCTTTGAAAATGGCGAATTTATGGCACTTTTCCCAATCGTTCCTATGGCAGCTATGTGATGTAGTATTCCGATTCCGGCCGTTCCGACTTGTATACTACCTGCAACAGATTGAAGGGTCGGTGCGAAGTTTCAGCCCGATAGCTTTAAAACTGAGAGACTAGTTTACATAGCAACAGACAGACGGACAGACAGACGAACAGACAGACAGACGGACAGACAGACAGACAGACGGACATGGCTAGATCGACTCGGCTGGTGATGCTGATCAAGAATATATATACTTTATAGGGTCGGAAACGTCTCCTTCACTGCGTTACAAACTTCTGGTCAAAATTATAATACCCTCTGCAAGGGTATAACAAGGAAGGAATGTTATATTTAAGATTCGAAGCTTAGAATACAAGAATGAATGAATTATATTGATAAACACCAGAGTTATAGTCAATCGCCCATTTTCTCCTGTCGTTCCTAATTATATAGTGGTCCGATCTTGATAAGACTTGCAGGATAGGTTGACATAGTTATTAAAATCCGATTTAATCAATGAATTATCTTTGAAAATTACGAGTTTTGGAACTTTTTCCACAATTGTTCATATGGCAGCAATGTGATGTAGTGTTCGATTCCGGCCGTTCCGTTTTATATACTAACTGCAATAGGTAGAAGGGTTAGTGCAAAGTTTCAGCTTTAAAACTGAGAGACTAGTTTTCCGTAGAAACAGACAGACGGATAGACAAACAGGCAGACGGACATGGCTTGATTGTCTCGGCTGGTGATGCATATAAAGAATATATATACAATATAGAATCGGAGATGTCTTCTTCATTGCGTTAAAATCTTCTGGTCGAAATTATAATTCTGCAAGGGTTTAAATAGACTCGTGAGTGCTTACACACATAAAATGTATTGAAATTTGAAGTGGCAACCTCCAACAACCTGTAATGCTACAGGGTATATAACAGTCAGGAATGGAATGGAAGCTCTCCGTGGAAACTCATTGTAAACCAAAGATTGAAGTGGATGCTAGATGCTAGAAAGCACTAGGACCAGTCTCGAAAAAATCCACGTATCTATTAAAAATTATTGTCAAGGGCAAGCGACGATCTGCGTCGCAGGATCAATAAGATTTACACCGTCAAAGGTGAGACTGCTGGCCAGGAGGAATGTGATCGCAAGCACTTCAAAAAACCCACAACAATAAACTCGAAGAGAGAAGTCCGGCGTAACGCCGCATACCTAAGGTAGTTTGTGCAAATGTATGTAACAGGCAGAGGGAGGCGTGGCAGAGCCCACAAAGTATATATATTCTCGATCAGCATGATAAGCTGAGTTGATATAGCCATGTCCATCTGTCCGTCCGGATGAACAAACGGATCTCAGCAACTGTAAGAGCTAGAAGAATCTACCAGTGTAGATTCCTAATACTGACGCAGCTGAAGTTTTTTTTTTTTTGTACCACGCCCACCGCCCCTGCAATTTTTATTTAAATGTTTGCTCTGCACTGCACAATTTTCAAGGATGTGCCGCTGAGACCGCACTAAATTGGTACAGGGTCTTTAATAGTCGGGAAACTCGACTGCAACGTTCTTACTTGTTAATAATGAATTGATTTAATAAATGATTGTATATCTTAAAGAAAAAAAATTTGGCGATATCTGCAATCCATTGCATTGCAATCTCAGTGAAATTAAAGCAAGACGAATCGCTGGTAAATGAGCACAACTTGGTTAAATAATTATTGCCTCTTTCGCTTTAATCACATTTTAATTGCCATTGTTAATTTGCGAGCATATTTCATTGGGAAGCAGCTTTAAATTGCACAGAACACACAAGGGAGTGAGTGGAGATGAAAACCAAAACCTAAACTAGAGCCGGGAAAAGCGGAGCCAGAAGGCAGACAATGAAGCGTGATAAACGGAAACGGAAATTAAGTGACTGCACTGAGACTGACCATCTCCATAGCTCTACGGCTCCAGAGCTTTAGAGCACCACGAATGCAGGACCTGGTAGCAGTGCCATTGTCACGTCACTTGCCACGCGATGGCCATGGTCCACCATTGTCAGTTGTCCTTTTGTTAGCTTGGGTGCCGCGGACACAACAGCGAAGTGAAAAAAGAATCGTCAAAGGGGCGGATAGAGGCGGTTTGCCTGTGTTTCAATGTACCGTCTGCACTGCGTTTGACCGCTGTAAATTGCACAAGTCGACAAAGTAGTTTGTTTATTTCTCCAATTGGGTGATATTTTTTCAACCAGCCACTTGAGTCAAAGATGTACTGAAGGGGCTTAAAGAAGTACATGCTTGCATTGACCTAATTATAATAAAAAAACAAGAAGGAGAGGTTAATATTTAACCCCCTTTTCCAACAGAATATTTAAGTATCTTTTAAAATAAAATCAAATAATCCAAATCTATATAAGTTATGTGTTTTAGGGTTCCAATTTTCAAAGTGGCAAACCCCTTGCAACGGTATACAAATTTACTTAATAATTTATAAATTAAATTTATAATATAGCAAAGATGTGGGACCACACTTGGGTCTCTATATGGTGCTATAGAATCGATTTAAATATATAATTCATTACAAGGTCGAATATTTGAGAATTAGAGTTATTCGAAATCAGAACATAATGTTTTCAGTTTAAAGCAGAGGAAAACTAAAAAAAATGGATAACAAAAAAAACGAGGCAATCAGTATGAACACATCCCCCCAAAGTCATTTATTGCGGTTATGGAAGGGCAGCAAGCCAAAAAAAAAAAGTGGATCCAACAGCGATTCCTCTTTTGGCCACTTACTAATTAGCCAGCGGTTGGTAAGAAAAAGCGAGTCAGGAGAGTTGAAGCGACAAATTGGCTGTTAGATATCTTTGAACAAGCAGTTTGCAATGCGATTAATGAATATCTATTCTCCGAATGTAATGGTTTTAAACTGGATTTTATCTTCTTATTTAACTATTTATTTTTCTCATTATTATACAGATTTTTCAAATATTTTATTTTGTATTATTAAATAAATAAATAAATAATAAAAGTAATACAATGATATTTTTTAATGAAATTTTGCAAGCTACATAAAGAGTTTTGTGTCTTTGTAAATTCTTAAATATAAAGAAATAAGGGACATATTTTAGATATAATAAATTGAAATCATGTGTCTGGCATTAGTGAAAGCGGAAACATATTCCAAACAAAAAAAACATCTGTCAAATATTTTTGACATGGAAAAAATTCAACATTGAGTTTGCTTGAAATTTTGTGTTTCCAATGGAATCACAGCTACGGAATCGTTAAAAATGTTGCAAAAGTGTTTTGGGGAGTCTACTTTATCACAGACACAAGTATGTCTGTATGTGACACAAGGCATTTAGTGAATGTCGTGAATTAATCGAAAACTTGCTTCGGTCAATGACGATAACATCGAAAGTTAAATAAACATGTTTGCACTGCATTGCACTGCACAATTTTTAATCTAGAGTCTTCTGATTTTTCAAACGCAATTGGAGCATACATTTTCACCAATTCCGAAAATTTCATTAGGTTTGGTTAAATTATGATGCGCACAATAAGTAACCAAAGTTTACAGCCGCTTACAACAAGCTATCTGCTTATTTGCTAAAATAAATGCCAAGTCGCATGCGGTCGGGAGTTTGAATCCCCGCGACACCCTGTAAAACTTTTTTATATATTTTATTTATATTTTTTATTACTTTTTTATGAAAACTTGATTTATTTTACTTATTATAAAATTGGTACAGTTTATTTAACAGACGGAAAACTAGACCGTAATGTTCTTTTGTTTTTTATACCCTTGCTGAGGGTATATTTTGACCAGAAGTTTGTAACGCAATGAAGGCGAGTCGATCTAATCATGTCCGTTTGTCGGTTGCTATGTAAACTAGTCTCTCAGTTTTAAAGCTATCGGGCTGAAACTTCAATCTGTTGCAGTTAGTATATAAGTCGGAACGGCCGGAATCGGAACACTATATCACATAGCTGCCATAGGTTGGGGAAAAGTGCCATAAATTTGCCAATTTTTAAGATAATTAATTCAATCTTTAGATAGCCTTAATTAAAGTATCATCAAAATTTGGACCACTATATCCAATAGCTGCCATAGGAACGATGTGAGAGAATGGGTCATTGAGCATAACTTTGGTGTTTTTGAAGACTATTATTTTTTTTAAATCCCAACCAACCCATGGCCATGCACGCAATGTGATCATTAAATTTCCACTCGGCCACAAACGCGTAATTCTTTCCAGAGAGGAACTTTCAACAGAATAAGATGTCGACTGAAGATAGACACGGTAAAATATCATTAGTTTCCACTTAGAGCCTTAGAGCAGCCATCCGGCCTGCCGAAAGAACTCGTAAAGGTCCATTATAATCGATATTAAAAAGTAGACGGATAAATTTACCTTGGAAAAATATAGGAATATTTCAGTCAGTTTCCCGACTATTAAATACCCTCTACAAATTTTGTTAAAGCGCCGCTCGAAATATATCAAAACTGAAAACAGAAAAAAATCTCTTGATCAAAATTAGAAAACATATGTAAATCACAGTATTAAAAGCAATAAAGAAAAAACCAAGTCTGGGATTGAGTCAGACATCTTGCAATCTAGAATCAGGGAACTTGCAACCCCGAATACGTTTTTAAGAAAATAGCAAGCACAGTATACGAACGTAGTGCATTCTCAACGTAGACTCTTTAGAAAAGTCAACTTGATCAACTTATTCATTTTGAAGTGTTTCTTAACAATAACATAACAACAAAAACTTAATAATTTTCATTATTTAAAAAAGCCGAAAACTAAAAAGAAAAAAATAATAAAGTATTTTCTATACAATGTGACGCGAGGTGTCAAACTCCTGACCTCAACGGGATAATTTACCTGTACACTGTGTATATTTCTATTGCGCTTCCCAATTAATCAAACCTAATGCAGTTTTATAGGATCGGCAGAAAATTATGCTTAAATTTTGCGTGTAAAGGCGCAAATTGAGGGGGCGCTGTGCGAGGCATCAACAAAAACATTAACTTCATCTGCGACAGTATTAGGAGAATCTGCACTGGGAGCTCTTACAGTTTCTGAGATCCGTTTGTTCATCCAGACGGAAAGACGGGCACGGCTATATCTCAGTTCGTCACGCTGATCACGCCTCCTTCTGCCGGCTACATACATTTGCACAAACCTAATATACCCTTTACCCTTTTTGTACGGGGTATAAGAAATTGAAAGAGGATAGTTTGCGATAAAGCATTTCTAACAAGACATATATAAAACTATGTTGCAATGCATATTAAAAACAAATACTTTGTATCTTCGTAGCAGAACGTCGCGGATGGGATAAATTGCCCTAACTGAATAGCGGAAACATGCTGCCAGTAAACAGATAGGATGTGAAGGATTACCAGAAAAAAATTTGTTAGTTATCTTTCGACGAGAAGATGTAATCTTACTTTAATTTTTCATGCTTTACCTCGGCTTTGAATTTTCTTTGGTTTGTAAAGTTACGTTGATCTACAAATGATTTAGCAAGATGAGTATTTTTCACAGAATTTTTAACATATTTCGCATTCCTATTTCTATATTTCTTTCGTACTGAGTTATAGAGGAGTTAGTGCAGGCAGTCAATTTATTAGCCAACGAACTTTGGTTGAGTTAATTTTAAAGTTCCGTCGCTTTGCTTCTTTGTGACGTAGCCAAAGTATTCGTTGGTCCAAGAGAACCCCAAGGTATGTGACATCGTTTACAATCGTTTAATGAGTAGTGGAAGCTATTTTTGCGGTTCATGGTAAAGGTTAAGGTTCGTTGACACCAGTATGATTGCCACATTAATATTTCTTCAAATTGTCGATATTATTAACAAGTCATTAAATAACTCCTTTTTGGATATCTTTCGTGTAGAGTAGGCAGTTTTTATGTTGGCCCCTTCGTAATATACTTAACTTGGAACAATATTCCCTCTTTTCAAGTGCGTTTTTGATTACGTATGCGATGTGGTTGACCTGCTCTGTGATGCCATGCTGTTAACGACATCCAAATTGGTAAGAAGAAATGATGATGTTAAATAAGTTTTGAAAAACACGGAAGAAGGCTTGAATTCAAAATTAAAATTCATTCCTTTCGGGAATGTTTTTAATTAATAAGTAATTATTTGAGTAATAGAGGCCAAAAAGTCTTTATTAAATTGAATAATTACATTTTTTTTAAATTACTCTTATTATTTAAATACTCTTACCATTGATTTTAAATGTAGATTTAATTAAATTGAATTGTATCCATTTACATATTTAGATTTTTTTTCCTAGTTTAAAAAAAAACAACAACAATAAACTTTCACTTTACTGGATATAAGCAAACATTTCTGACTACGAAGTTCCAAAATTTAGGTAAAATATATTTCTTTAGAAATATAAAATTATTTTATAAACAGACAGCAAAAGATAAGCGTGAGTATCTCACGGGGACAAACTTAAGTGTCACAACACGTAAGTGGATATTGGATTATTGGAGCGGCGCGTGAGCACAAAGGCAGATGAAGACACCGAGCAAAATGAACTAGAATACTACAAGTGCTTCAAAACGATGGGGAATGTCGATTGGGTAACCAACAAGGCACAAGCCAAGCATTTGAAGAATGTGTGCAAGTTTTAAAATTTAGCCAAGAGATGAAGTCCAACACGCAGCCTTGGAATGCGCTTTAAAGGCCATATATAATTCAATGAGTTCAATAGAACTAAGAAAAGCTGGACAACATTCTGAACAACTATATTATATTCAGTATTACTTAGATATTCGTTGGGTTTATACTAATATACAATACAGAAACACATATATTACTAGTTTCTTGATTTAACAGCCGAGTTCTTCTAGCAAACAAGTCTCTCAGTTTGTAAGCAATCTTTTTGTTGCAGGTAGTTCGGACGGAAACCGAATATAGTTGACATAGGAACGATTTGGAAAACGAATCATAACTTCGTTATTTTTATACCCTTGCAGAGGGTAATATAATTTTGACCAGAAGTTTGTAACGCACTGAATGCGACATGTCCGACCCTCTAAAGTATATATGTATTCTTGATTACCATCACCATCCGAGTCGATCTAGCCATGTCCATCTGTCTGTCAATCGGTTGCTATGTAAACTAGTCTCTTAGTTTTGAAGCTATCGGTATAAAACTTTGCAGAGACCCTTCTTTTTATACACCAGAAATATGGTCAATAATCCATTTTCTTCCATCGTTCCTAAGACAACTATGGGATAAAGTGGTCCGATTTTGATGAGACTTTTAGGATATGTTACAAATAGTTATTGAATGGTGATTTATAAAGAATCAATCAACTCTCTTAAAATATTTAAAATTTGTTACCTTTCATCCCAATCGCTCCTATGCCAGCTGTGTGATATAGAATTCCGATTGCGACCGTTTCGACTTATGTATATACTACCTACAACAATCAAAAGCTGAGAGACTAGTCTTCGTAGAAACAGACGAACAGATAGACGGACTTGGCTAGATCGACTCGGCTGGTGATGCTGATCAAGAATGTATATACTTCTGGTCAAAATTATAATACCCTCTGCAAGGGTAAAATAACCAAAGCAAGCACAGACTTGCCCATTTGTATTATCCTGACGGGAACGCAAGGACATGTGCTTAATATAGGAGGTCAGCCGCTGCCTTTGGAGAGTTTTAAGTTTAGAGCCATTTCTCAGTGGCCCTGCCTGTCAGATCGCATATCGCAAATCGATTTTTCCATTTCGTGTTTGTTTTGGTTATAAATAATAATGCGAAATGACATGTCGTCCCTCGTCAAAGCGCTGTCGCCTAACAAATCGTGGGCAATTTACTTGTGGGCAATTTTTTGCAATCTGCGCAGCCCTCATTATAATCGTCCCGCCCTAGTCCCAAAGTGTTGCGATAATAATTCAAATACGTTGGCACATTAGTTCCGCCATGTTGAGCAGCCAGTGCATAATAATAGATGGACCAACAGGTTGTGACAAGTGGATTTGGTTCAAACGAAAAACACGTTAAATGCTCAGGCACTTTATAAATGTCTGCGAGCATTTCACTCGAAGGAAGCAATGATTAATAGTTACCAGGACACAAAAAATATCATATTTACTGTTGCGTGGTTTCATGTCAATTTTGACCCATCAACATTTTCACACATTACATGTAACTTATAACCCATATGTTTTTGTATTTGTGTTTATTGCTACTAATTTAAACTAAAAGTAATACTAATGTATTATGTTTTATACATATTATGAAACAGTTTTTAAAGTTAAAGTTAACGGTTGATTTAATAAATTCATAAATTCAAAGGATTTAACATCATGTTCTTAAATAATTCGAATTACCATATCTCAGCGAATGCCATATTGAAAGTGGGCTGTATTTTTCTTCAGTGCATAAACACAGATTCGGAAGAAGGATCTCATAAAACGTTTCGGCAAAGCTCATCAAGTAGCCATACAATAATAAAAGAACAGTCCCAAAAATTTAATGGAGATCCATACAAGTGCAGCTCAAACAAGAAAAAAAAGAAAGTACTCTATGGTCTATAGAACATTACATACCCGTTGCTCCAATGCCAAATCAAGGGTTCAAGGTAAGAAATGTATATTGCAAAGGCGCCAAAAATTAAAAAACAACTTATTCTGTTTGGGCACCACATATGATCAAAAATGATCAAACCATATTCTAAAAGTCCCAGGAGCTGGATCTGCTTGGTGCTCATACGTTTTCATTTGTTACCCACAATGAAAACTGTTTCCTATGACAGACGGACATGGCTTTATAATCTCGGGTATTGATGCTAATCTACAAAATATATATATAATAGGGTCGAAAACGATTTCATTTCCCTGTTACATACATTTTCACCAACACAATATACCTTTTAACGCGTATACTAAAGTAAATGGTATTTCAGCTCATTCGAATCTTACCCATGTAGCTATAAAGAGCAGACAAAAGACATAAAGTAAATGAAGCGCCTCACACAAAACGCAGACATAAGATGAGTAGCAACTCCCAGACGATGTGACCAGTATTTTCATTCTATTTCCATTCGTTCATTCTTGTAACTCCATTCAGATGCGAAGGCAAGCCATAGTCGAATTCGAAATCAATTGTTACCCACAATGAAAACAGTTTTCTGACGCAATAAATGGGCACCACACAAAGGGATATACACACATCGTAGGAGTATGTATGTACATATGAAACACGGAAAAATATGTAAGAATATAAGAAAATAGGAATTTATTTCTTGAATCATTAAAGATTGCAAATTATTACTAAAGTCACATTTAAAAGTGACATTTTTTTATTAAATTACCTGTTTTATTTATAAAATGTATCTTGACTTCGATTACAGCAAAGTATAAAGGGCAAAAAAAAATTGTTTGGCCTTTAATATTATCAATAAAATAATAATGGAAAATACTTCAACTGCCTAAAACTAAGATAACAATCCAATAATATGCTCTTACATTTGAGTTTTCAAATTTTGTTGAACTGTGTAATCAGTTAAGCGAGATGGCCAGGATCCAATCTACAAGGTTATTTTGCCCGACAGCTGTGTAACAATGGACGGATGCCAAAGTGAATTGTATGAACAAGTTTTTACTGAATGGCAAGTTGTCGAGATAAGGTTTAACATCAGTCACGAGTTTTCAGGCTTTGACAATGCGTTAACCTTGAAATTCTCGAATCCAAAATTTTTTTTATGTCTGGTTTTGTGGAGATTGTCTGACACGACAAGTAAATTTTCACCCTCCACAACTTCGAGTAATACGGGGATAATGAAAGGTTAAAGTGGATATTAAATTAATTTGTATTGTTAAAAATAAAAAATACTTTTTGGAGGATTTTGTATTGAAATGACCTTAGTCCATTTAAGCATGATTTATACTTTGGCATATTTAGAAACCAAAAAAAATTAAGCAGTTGTATATACCAGATATTTCAATGATATCGGTTTTTTCAGATTTATATTGTATTCATTACAATTACAATAGTTTACCATCAGGTTTAAACAAATGATATAAATAAATGTTTTTGAATAAGTTCAGTATAGTCAAGGACTTTTTAATTGAATTACTCACTGCTTACGTTGTACATAAACCTTTTTGCGGGTGTAAAAAAGGAATTTTCCAATAGCGAAGTGAACAAAACTCATTCACCATCCTAATATTTCAGCTTCAGTGTCATGAATACAAAGTGCTTACATTTTTATTATAAAATATCAATAACCAAAAGAAACAGAGATGAAAATTAAGTTCTATCAGTACATCGCTATGATTACGCCCCGATTTACGATGTCTTCGGTGCACAAGAAACAAACGACTTGTCACGAGGAGGTTATCAGCAGTTCGGGTGAAGCATTATAATCCGCATCCGATTATCGCATACTTGTGCATTTGATTTTCAATGGTCTGGCAGTCATATTTCAGCTCAGACCTGGAAAACCCCTAATTGATTTGTTTACTCAAGAGGAATTGACTGCAATGAAACCCGAAAGACAAACAAATCCAACTCCGAATCCAAAACAGAAAAAGAGCGAGACAGAAATTGAATATATTTCATTTATCCATCCGGCAAGTGTAAATTTGACATTTATATGATTTAAGAGTCGCAACATTATAATTGAGACGAAATGGTTATAGGAATAAAATTTGTTTGGCAGGACCAATATTTAGTTTAAAAATATACCAGCAGAAAGCCAGCACGATTTAATAAAAAAACAAGAAAGGAAGGCTAGCTTCGGTACCCGAAGCTTAGAATACCCTTGCAGACCAGTTGCCTTTCAACTGTTCGATCGATTGTATGGCAGCTATAGGATATAGGGATCCGATCTTTTGTTTTTAAATTTCTAAAAAAGCTTTAATGCCTATGAAAACTGTTTTTCTCAAGAATGAATTAATTGTCTTGAAAAACACCAGAGTTATGCTCAATGACCCATTTTTTCCTATAGTTCCTATGGCAGCTATAGGATATAGTAGTTCGATTTTGATGAAACTTCCAGGATATGTTAAAATTGTTATTAAATAGAGTTTACCAAGAAATAAACAATATATCTTTAAAAATGGCGAATTTATGACACTTTTTCCCAATCGTTCCTATGGCAGCTATGTGACGTAGTGTTCCGATTCCGGCCGTTCCGACTTATATACTACCTGCAGATTGAAGGGTTGGTGCAAAGTTTCAGCTCGATAGCTTTAAAACTGAGGGACTAGTTTACATAGCAACCGACAGACGGACAGACAGACGGACAGACAGACGGACAGACAGACGGACAGACGGACATGGCTAGATCGACTCGGCTGGTGATGCTGATCAAGATTATATATACTTTATAGGGTCGGAAATGTCTCCTTCACTGCGTTGCAAACTTCTGGTCAAAATTATAATACCCTCTGCAAGGGTATAAAAAAATTAAGCATTTGATAAAGCCCATGAAAATAAAATTTAAGTTATAGATACTCAACAAATAGCTTCTTAAAGCAGCCGAGTGGATACAGCCATAAATGTCATTTATTTCAACATTTGCTTTACGTAAGTTTGTCCGAATAGCTAGAGCCTAACCTTAAACTTGTATAACCCACACGCAGATCAAATTTTGTTGAAAATGTTTGGCCACCTTCGTATTTTGTTCAAATGTATTTAATTTTTCTCTCATTCGCTCTCACAATCTGCATTTCTTTTGTTTGGTCAATATTTATCTACATATGTAGAAGTCTACATGTGTATGATTAAAACACTTTTTCGGTTCAATTTAATTTTGTTGTTTATGTATGTTTTGTTTATTGACGGGTATTCATTGGTCGGAGCATACTTTAATATAGTCATTTTTAGTCTATACTAAATAATGAAGGAGAATTTATATTTAAAACATGTGAAAGTCCTTAAGAAATTTATGAATTATATAAATTATGAAATTTATACAGATATAATATTAACCAAATTTAGAAGGCATTCGTGGTTGTTGTGTAGCTCTTTACCAAAATTACCAAAATAAAATAAGTCGCTATTTAAATCAAATCCTCGTCAAAAATAATGAAACACAAGAAAGGAAGGCTAGCTTTGGTACCCGAATCTTAGAATACCCTTGCAGACCAGTTGCCTTCAAACCGTTCGATCGTTTGTATGGCAGCTATAGAATAGTGATCCGATTTTTGGTTTTGAATTTTCTAAGACGGCTTTAATGTCTATGAAAACTGCATTTCTCAAGAATTAATTAATTTTCTTGAAAAACACCAGATTATGCTCAATGACCCATTTTCTCCATTGGTTCCTTTGGCAGCTATAGGATATAGCAGTCTAGATTATGTGCTTTTTCCTAATCGTTTCTATGGCAGCTATGTGATGTAGTGTTCCGATTCCGGCCGTTCCGACTTATATACTACCTGCAACAGATAGAAGAGTTGGTGCAAAGTTTCAGACTAATTTGCATAGAAACAGACAGACGGACATGTCTAGATCGACTCGGCTAGTGATGCTGATCAAGAATATAGATACTTTATGGGGTCGGAGGTCTCCTTCACTGCGTTTCAATTCTGGTCAAAATTATAATGCCCTCTGCAAGGGTATAAAAACAACTTTATTTTATTTTGTTCAAACTGCGTCTATAGTTCTGTTAGTATAAGAAACATTTATTTTTACAAATTTTTTTTTACCCCCAGTCTAATTGCATTTTATACATAATTATAGCTATATATAGAAAATGGACAAGCTTGCCATAACAAAAACTATTTTAAAATGATCTGAAAAGAGTTAGCAAATAAATATAAATAGTAAGTGTCGTTAAAGCTTGACAAATTAATTTGTTACGCGTCCCGGTAGATGTCTTACCAACACTTAGTGAGTAAAATGTAATGATTTCAATTAAAATTAAAACACATTTTTTAACTTATATTACATGCAGAGAACTAAAATAAACAGAATATAAATTATTTAAAGTTTATTTAAATTCATTAATTTTAAATATATAATATATAATCATCACGATTTCTTTAAGAATTTTAAAATAATATATGTTTTAGTGACTATTTAACAATTTGAATTATTATTTCAGATAATCGGCTCTCGACTTTATGATACATCCAATAACAAATTATACTACACCCAAAAGGAACTTATAACAAGAAAGGAAGGCTAGCTTCGGTACCCGAAGCTTAGAATACCCTTGCAGACTAGTTGCCTTTAAGCCGTTCAATCGTTTTTTGTATGGCAGCTATAGGATATAGTAATCCGATTTTTGGTTTTTAATTTTCTAATGTCTATGTTATGTCTATGAAAACAGTGTTTCTCAAGAAATAATTAATTGTCTTGAAAAACACCAGAGTTATGCTCAATGACCCATTTTCTCACGTCGTTCCTATGGCAGCTATAGGATATAGTAGTCCGATTTTGATAAAACTTTCAGGATATGTTAAAATAGTCACTAGTAAGAGTCTCCTAAGAAATAAATAAAATATCTCTTAAAATGGCGAAGTTTTGGCACTTTATCCCAATCGTTCCTATGGCAGCTATGTGATGTAGTGTTCCGATTCCGGCCGTTCCGACTTATATGCAACAGATTGGGTCTGTGCAAAGTTTCAGCCCGATAGCTTTAAAACTGAGAGACTAGTTTACATAGCAACAGACAGACGGACAGACGGACAGACAGATAGACAAACAGACAGACAGACAGACGGACATGGCTAGATCGACTCGGCTGGTGATGCTGATCAAGAATATATATACTTTATAGGGTCGGAGACGTCTCCTTCACTGCGTTACAAACTTCTGGTCAAAATTATAATACCCTCTGCAAGGGTATAAAAACTATTTACGTTTAAGTTATGGATTTAAAAGGATTTTCAGCAAAGAGATTTCCTTGTTGGGCTCCTTTATTTAAATTGAGAAATCGAAAAGCAATTGACGCGTTAATTAAAGTTTTAACAAAGGAATACACAAATTACGGTATTAACCTTAAAGTTTTATGTACAGATTCGAAATCGAAAACATCAAATATTTATTATAAATGGAAATCGTGTACGAGTAAAACTGTGGCGGTCTTCAATCGCATTTGATATTTTTTCTCCACTTCGGCTCTTCTTTCTGGAAATTTGTAAGCCTTTATCTTTATTCAAATAAATGTATTAAATTAAACATTGTTTTCAGAGGTAAACTTGCCATTTATTTCCACAATAACAGGGCAATCAATCAATCAAAAAAATGCCTTTTCAGTGTATTCATATAATTGCGAAGAGTATTCTTAGACTTTCAAAAGGAAAAGTAAACTATTATGTAAATCTGCTTTACTGGTAAATGGTATTTTAATATTCTGAAGTTTCGAACTGATTTGTTAAGTTAAAAGGATAAGTAAAAAAATGTATAGTTGTAACTGTATAACGCGAAAACGCTAAGAATGTAATTTCCTTGACAAAAGCATTCGCTAAGCCCTTATTTAAAATTATACGTTTACCTGAAAGTGAAGACCTTATATTCAGTTTAATTTAAGCAACCCAAGGAAAGCAACATGTGGTGTGGGTTAACCATCTGTTTAACTACACTCCTTTTACCAACAGGAATATTTGAATTGATTACTGATCATGGACATTCTATAGCTTCCATGAAAAGTCTAGTAGAAAGAGAGGGACTTTTTATTAAAGAGTTAACAAACTACAAAGAATCTCTTCAGTGGAAAATCGATCAAATTGATGGGTAATTAAATTTATTATGAATATCTGAAGTTTAACTATCTATCCATTTAGGTTCCTCAAAAAAGTTAGAGCAAAACGGGTAATTTCTCGGAAAAATACCGATGAGTTCGTGGCTCATCCACTTAACAGTTTCTCTCTAATTCGTCGACTTCATGAAGATTGGACCCACTTTGAGCGGTATATGTTAGAAAATGTGGGCTTGAGCAACCTAGAAAATATTAAAACAAATCTAGACGAAGCCCATTATACGTATTTGGATCTGAAAGATGTTACTAATGGAATCTCGTCAATTCAAAGGTTTCATGATTTAAAATCCACTGATATGGCTAGTGGATTTTTAATGGGACGACAATACAGGTAGATTACTCTAAGAGATATTTTAAATATTAAAGTTTGCGATCTTTCATAATTTAAGTATTCCTATCTCAAAACTGATATTTATATACCTACAAATATTATATCTTTTAACAGCGCCAACCTTAGTACTCTTGAATGCTTGGCCATGGCAAATTTGTGTTTATTTGCTGGTGAAACACAATTGGCTATAGATTGGCATAAAGCTGCTCTACAACAGTTCGATGAAATCAAAGATGGCCAAATATTCAAGGAAGTTTTCAACTTAAAGCTGACAGATTTATATAAAAATTATACCAAAGCTTTGCTAACTACAGGCACGTTTATGGACAGGTTTTTCAAATTTTCTTATATAAATTAAAAACTTTAGGTTTACGTAAATCCGCCATTGACCTTCTTCAAGGAGTTTCCGATTCGGATGCTGAGCTCTGGATGATTCAGCGGTTGATCCAAATCGATATCAAAGTTGACCGGGTGGAGCCTATCGTAAGTTTTTGTATTTTTTATATATATTAACTAAAAGTATACTTTGTTGTAACAAGTACGTTAAGCCGAAATTGTGGCACCATCAAAAAGAATGCCTAGGCCTCTTATCACTCCCTACTAACCTCACATGTCACTATGAAAGCGGAAGGAATGCTTTTCTAATAATTGCGCCATTAAAAAAGGAAATACTTAGTGTGGATCCCCAAATATCAATATATCACGACGTTATTTACGAAAGCGAAATCACAAGGGTGAAAAATATTTCCCTCTCCTCGCTAAAAGGTCCTTTGAGGTATCCAAAGCGAGACGAATACAACCTTAAGTTTGCCAAAGTTCATGACGATGAGAAAAGTGCATTGAATCAACGCATTATGGACATGACAGGGGAGGCTATTAAGGAGGATAAAGACTTTCATATTTTCAACTACGGTGTAGGTGGATTTTCCCTGAATCATTTGGACAGCTTAAATGCGCAGGATCAAAAGGTTCGTTAGATATGAAAAACGAATCTTTTTATTAAAATTTTTCCAATATTACAGCCAGGTTTGGGGAATCGTCTTACTAGTATTTTATTTTTTGTAAGTATATTTGTTGAGAAACCAATGTAAACTAATTTTATTGTGGTACAAATATTGATTTTGGGAAACACCATAACGAACATTAAACCGCCTAGAAACGTGGCATAAAGCTTGGATTGGCTTGTAAACCGCTGTATCGTTGGAATGGCAAATGTAAAAAATGGTCAGATTTTTGTGAACGTATCCAAAATGTTTTTTTCCTAAGTATGAAATAATTATTTTTACATCTGAGTAATTTTTATACCCTTGCAGAGAGTATTATAATTTTGACCAGAAGTTTGCAACGCAGTGAAGGAGACATTTCCGACCCTATAAAGTATATATATTCTTGATCAGCATCACCAGCCGAGTCGATCTAGTCATGTCCGTCTGTCTGTCCGTCTGTCTGTCCGTCTGTCGGTTGCTATGTAAACTAGTCTCTCAGTTTTAAAGCTATCGGGCTGAAACTTTGCCCCGACCCTTCAAACTGTTGCAGGTAGTATATAAGTCGGAACGGCCGGAATCGGAACACTACATCACATAGCTGCCATAGGAACGATTGGGAAAAACTTACAAAATTTCGCCATTTTTAAAGATAATTTATTTATTTCTTGGAAAACTCTATTTAATAGCAGTTTTAACATATCCTGAAAGTTTCATTAAAATCGGACTACTATATCCTATAGCTGCCATAGGAACGATGGGAGAAAATGGGTCCTTGAGCATAACTCTGGTGTTTTTCAAGACAATTAATTCATTCTTGAGAAAAACAGTTTTCATAGACAGTAAAGCCTTTTTGGAAATTTAAAAACCCAAAATCGGATAACTATATCCTATAGCTGCCATACAAACGATTGAACGGTTTGAAAGCAACTAGCCTGCAAGGGTATTCTAAGCTTCGGGTACCGAAGCTAGCTTTCCTTTCTTGTTCAAGATAATTTAGTTATTTTTTAGGAAACTCGTTTTAATGACTAATTTAACTTATCCTAAAAGTTTCATTAAAATCGGACCACTACATCCTATAGCTGCCATAGGAACGATGTGAGAAAATGGGTCATTGAGCATAACTCTGGTGTTTTTCAAGATAATTAATTCATTCTTGATAAAAACAGTTTTCATAGGCATTAATACCGTTTTAGAAAATTAAAAACCAAAAATCGGATTACTATATCATATAGCTGCCATACAAACGATCGAACGGTTTGAAAGCAACTAGTCTGCAAGGGTATTCTAAGCTTCGGGTACCGAAGCTAGCCTTCCTTTCTTGTTTACCATCGTTCCTATAGCAGCTATTGGAATAAGTGGTTTTATTTTGAAGTGACTTTCACTATCGATCAAGAAACATGTTCAAAGCATCTTTATGAAGAATTAATGAATTATAGTAATTAATTCCGAAGTTTTGTGACTTTTGCCAATAGTTTCAATGGCAGCTTTTTGACACAGCCGATCTACCAGAAATAAGGGTCGCCACAAAGTTACAGTCCGATATCATCAAAACTGAGAGGCTACTTTGCATAGATGCAGACAGACAGACGGATGCTGTGATGCCTCCTTTAATGCTTGCAAACTTCATTGCAACATTATAATACTTGCAATACTCTCTGCATGAGGTTAACAAGGAACTGTTATTCTATTGTTATCCCGACTTTATAACCGATTTTGCCTGTATTGGTTACCAGGAAACACCATATGGATATTATTACAAATGCACTAAATGCATTTGAACCGCCTTGAGTTCTTTTTATGTATAAATGTATTAATACTCAAATGAATTTTTTTTATATTTGCTCTCCGAATTTTTTTTTTTAAATGATAAATGAAACTTATAATCTTACTTTTTCTCTATGTTACATAAATTTGCACAAACTTAAAATACCCTGGTACCAGAGTATGATAATATTATAGGTGTTGATTAGATTTATTTTTATGTCTCATAACTTTTATTTATTTTTTAATGTTAAACCATTTAGTTAAGTGATGTGGATAAAGGTGGTGCTTTAGTCTTTTCCGAGAAATCACTCTCAGTTTTCCCTAAAAAAGGCAGTGCTTTGGTCTGGCGTAATTTGGATAATACATTGCAGCCTAATAGTGAACTTATACACATGTCGTGTCCTGTTATTGTGGGTTCCAAGTGGAGTGAGTTTTAATTAATACAAAACAAAACTTTTGTTTTTATAAACTTAATATTTTGTAGCACTCATCAAGTGGTTGCACGCAGAGCCTCAAGTTTTTGCCAGACCTTGTAGAAAGAAGTATGAAGAATTTATCGCTTAAATTTAGCATGAAATAAAGCATTTAATAAAGTATTTAAATATAAATTTCTCTTTAAAAAGTGCAGTTAGTAAAGTTTAGTTTGTTATTTAACAAAAATGGGAAATTTTTTGCTGCGATTTTTTCTTGTTCTGTTAGCAGAATACTCTTGCGCTGAAAAATCGATAGCCGAATTTAAACATTGGAATGCGTTCTACAACAAGGAATACTACAGTACTTCAGTGTTGGGATTTGTTCAGCTTTTAAACCTAGAGCGAGAATTTATGGATAACTTAACGCTCTATGCCGATGCCCAGCAGGAAAAAGTAAATAACCTAAACATGTGAGAGCTTTATTTAAAGAATCCAATGTTTATAGCTTACGACAGAAATACATTTTAGTTATCTAGATTTACTGACGCGTAACAACCATGCAACGCCAAGGGAGAGGGAAAGGTTTGTTTCCAATCCTTTAAATGCCTTTGGACTTATTAGACGACTGCATCAGGATTGGCCCAAATGGCAAAACTACACAAAAAAGCCCTCGGGATTGGAGCAACTGAATGGAATGGAGGCTATCGTGAGCAAAGCTCCCGACACCTTTGACATGAACAAGACGCTGAGGTCGATGCATCGGATTGAGAACATAATACCATCTGCAAACTATTGATATATCTAGGCGAATTCTTTAAAGTAAACAATTTAAAAGAGCCGTTATTTTATACCTACATTTATTAAACATATATTGTATATATATTTATGTAGATAATAAATATATTAAAAATAAAAATTGATACTTTTAGTTTTAGAATGCTAGTTGTCATTCTCCAAATTTTTAGCCTTGGCTCATCATAAGCATAAGAGCTTTAAAGTGATTTAAGGAAGCCACAAAGAACAAACTAATGTATAATTTGCACCAACATTTTAGATAAAATGTCTTGCCAGATTTATATTAATACGCACTAAAAACTGATAATTAATTTGGTATAAATTACTAATATACCATTTTAATATTTCCTCCCAAATTACACAATTTTGCCGCGCAAAACAACAAAAATATGATAGATTTCCAAAGAAAAAATGAATTATCTTTAGAAAGCATTGAGCAATCCTTGTCCTAAATTGTCTTTTTCAAAGAATAAAATACTGATACTGGAACAGAAAGAAAAAGTCCCATTTCAGGGAAAGGATCAATAAACGCATCGCAGATATGACAGGTTGGCTAGTTGGCTAACTTTGGATCCACGATCTTTATGAACCTTAACTATTCTTGGAGCCCTGCCGCCCCAAGCTATTAAACGGTTAATATTATAAAGTGTTTTAATTTCCCAAGCACAATCAATTATGAATGCTATAAACTTGTATAAATTGGTTATGTTTTAGCTCTCATATCTCATTGCTCTCAGTTAAAATGAACAATTGGGTTAATTCGCTTACAATTATCCTATTTGTGGGACAAATAATTGCCGAACCCTATAAAAATCTAACTAACGAAGAGTTAACAAATTTTTACAGCTCTTCAAATGAAGGGCCTTCGAGACTTTCAGAATTAGACCAAATGTTTATACAAAATGTTATTGTTTACGTAAATAAACTAGCCGAGAAGGCTTTTAACTTAAAAACGTAATTAAATACAATTAAATGATGACATACACGTATGAAATAACCACTGCTTTTGACAGTTACATCGACTCTGTTGATTATAGAGTCCATCAAAGCCTGGAAGAGCGTGAGAAATATGTGAGTATTCCATTGAATGCTTTTGCACTGATGAGAAGAACACATTATGACTTGCCCAAGTGGCACAATTATTCCCAGCAAATGGTGGGAACGGGTAAGCATATTTCCTAACATTAACTTAAAATGCCAAACGACATTAAGAAATCGATCTTTTTGAATAGAGGAAGTGACTGTCTTGGAAAAACTCATAGCTAAAGCGCCCATTGAACAGGATATGCAAAACTTCTAGAAATGCACCGATTTATAAAAAACAAGTAAGAACGTTACAGTCAAAATAAATCAAAACCAAAAAAAAAAGTATTTACACCAAGTACGCGCTGGGATTCGAACCCAAGATCTTCGCGCTTTCAGTCGAACGTCGTAACCATTCGACTACACCATACTTTCTAACTCAGCAGCTAATACAGCATAAATATATTGAAGGCACACATTCATATATACTCGAATGTATGTAAAGGTAGTGCAGCTGCAGCGGCATTTCCGAGAAAAATAGAAAAGCAAATAAACAGATTGCTTGTGGTTAGCGCCTGTAAACTTTGGGTATTTATTGTGCGCTTCCTAATTAACCAATCTTGATGAAATTTTCAGGAAATCTATGCTCCAATTGCATGTGTATTTTTAAAAAAATTTTAGCTTGAAAATTGTGCAGTGCAGGGAAGTAAAAATTAAAATACAAATTGCGGGGACGGTGGGCGGTGGGCGTGGCGCCGACTAAAAAAATAAACTTCAATTGCGTCAGTATTAGGAGAATCTACACTGGTAATACGGTTCCTCTATCTCTTACAGTTGCTGAGATCCGTGTGTTCATCCGGACGGACGGACAGAAATGGCTATATCGACTCAGCTCGTCATGCTGGTCTGCCACGCCTCCTTCTGCCTGTTACATAAATTTGCACAAACTTAATATACCCCTTACCCTTTGGGTACAGGGTCTAAAACAAAAAATGAAGGCTAGCTTCAGGGCCCGAAGCTTAGAATACCCTTGCAGGCCTTCAAACCGTTCGATCCCGATTTTTGGCTTTTCATTTTTTAAATCCGCCTTTTATGGCTATTCAAACTATATTTTCCCAAAATAAATAAATTGAAAAGCACCAGACTTACACATTTTCTCACATCGTTCTACGGCAGCTAGAATGGTCCTATTTTGATAATAATTTAAGGACAGTTTAAAATAGTGCCTCCTGAAGAATGAAAAAGGACGAATTTATGGCACTTTTTCCCTATCGTTTCAATGGCAGATATGTGATGTTGTGTTCCGATTTCGGCCGTTCCGACTTATATATTTACCTGCAACAAATAGAAGGAGTGGTGCAAAGTTTCAACTCGATAGTTCTACAGCTGAGAGACTAAATCAATAGAACGACTTGGTTGGTGATGCTGATCAAGAATATATATACTTTATAGTGTCGGACATGTTCAATGCGTTAGAAACTTCAAGAAAGCTAGACTAGCTTCGGGGTTTGAAGCTTAGAATACCCTTGCATCGATTGTATGGCAGCAATAGGATATAGTGATCCGATTTAATTTTTTTTAGTTTTCTAAAACGGTCTATGAAAATATAATTTCCAAGAATGAAATAATTATCACAAAAATCACCAGTTACTGAGAGACTAGTTTGCGTAGAAACAGACAGACATGGCTAAATCGAATCGGATGGTGATACTGATCAAAATTTCCAAATCCTCTGCAAGGGTATAATAACGGAGTTTCGCCCAATAGGAACCCGTGTGGTGCAGTATATTACAATCGATTGATGGAAGCCCAGATCGTCGAAATATCGTCATTATGTTGTTATGTTAAAATATTTATATTTATGTTAACAAAGATTTGTTTAAACTTTAAGTTTTTACTAATGACTTTTACTTAGGATTCACTGAAAACCACACATTTTTACGAAACATGAAAAATAAAGAAAATAAGAAGTTAATATTTTTCCTTTAGTTAGGTAAAAAATGTTGAATTGAATTATATAATCAATGAAACATTAACAATACACAGAATTTACACACAACACAACGAATCGATTTTGTTGCAATTTAACCTTACCAAATTAATTTGCCTGAGACGAAAACAACAATTCTTAACCCACTTTTAGTCTGTCGAAATTAAAAGATGCAGCTGTTTATGAGATATTATACTCTTCCGGAAAGTATCATAATTTTGACCAGAAATTTGCAAAGCAGTGTAGGAGACATATCCGACCCTATAAAGTATATACGTACATTCTTTATCATCATCACCAGCTGAATCTATTTAACCAGGTCTGTCTGTCTGTCTGTACCCAAACTAGTCTCACACTTTTTAAGCTATCAATGAAGTTGTGTCCTTGAACGAATGGAGAAAGGATCTTAGGCCTGAGAATCGATAGCATAATTTATTCATACTTTATTCAATATTTCTGCATTGCATTGGACTCACGTATCGCGACTATCAGAAATCAGATGTTCCTAGAGCGCAACTATCAGGCTGCTGTCGAGTGGTAGCGCATGGGCTTTAAATACGAATCGGAGGGTGACGAAGGATTTTTAAATGAGGTCTTGAGCAATTAGAGCCTTTGTTGCAGGTAACATATAAGCCGGAACGGAATGGGAACATTACATCACATAGCTGCCATATGTCATACCTGCATATATACCTTAGCTCGATGTTGTCTGCAAGAACAGACACCCGCACCCTCCACTTTAGTATACAAATTTCGTCCGCTGTTTCATGGAAGTGCTAAGGATTATTTACACAACCACAACTTTCATGAGATTGGCACCTCTGAAAATGGTGGAAATCGACCTGGATCCCTTCATTGTGATGTACCATAAGGTGGTCAACGATCCGAAAATCAGTAAACTGAAGAGCCATTTGGTGGGAATGCGAATGCAAATGCGGATAAAAATGGTTAAGCGATCAGGATGGTGGTGGTTCGGCATTTCTTGTGGTCAACGCATTATTGATATGACGGGACTAAATTTCTCAAGATAGGTTGAATAGACACACATTTCAAACACCACTTCGACCCGATAGTTATGTAACGCCCGATGTTGCCACCTTGGGCAATATATTTTTTGTGGTAATAGAAACTTTAAATTTTATTTCATTAAATAACATTTACATTTATATGATTGCATGTATATATATCATATATCATTCTTCGGTTAGCTTGGAATAATTTGGGAACATATTGTTTATTATTATCAGAAATTCAGATATGGATTGCTCTTTTAAAACTTAGCTTAAATTACAATGATCATTTAAATTTAGTATTTAAACAAAACAAAGAATTACTTAAAAATATTTTCTACTATTCAACCAAAACCATAAAGGATTCATGCAGGCCATAATCCAAACTAATATGTTTCAAAAATGGGGTGTTTCATTTCCAATAAGTCTACAAGGCACATTCTTATAAGGAAGAACTATCGTCCTTATTGTGAATTAGTTTTATAATGAACAAGAAAAGAAGGCTAGCTTCGGGGTCCGAAGCTTAAAACACCCTTGCAGACTATTTGCCTTCAAACCATTCTATAGTTTGTATAACAGCTACAGAATACAGTGGTTAGATTAATGGGTTTTTCTAAATCTAAATTATCTTTATATAAATTGTCTTTAATGTATATGAAGTTTATTGTCAAAGAATGAATTCATTATATTAATAAACACCAGAGTTATGGTCAATGACCCATATTTTCCCATCGTTTCTTTGACAGCTATAGGATTTAATAGTCCCATTTTGATAAGATTTTCAGGATAGGTTAACATAAATATTTAAAAGTGATTTATAATCAGAATCAATTAATTATCTTCAAAAATGTCGAATTTACGACCTTTTTTCCCAATCTTTCCTATGGCAGTTATGTGATGTAGTGTTCCGATTCCGGCCGTTCCGGCTTATATACTACCAGCAACAGATAAAAGAGTTGGGGCAAAGTTTCAGCCCGATAGCATTAGAACTGAGAGACTAGTTTGCGTAGAAACAGACAGATGGATATGGCTAGATCGACTCGGCTGGTGATGCTGACCAAGAATATATATACTTTATGGGGTCGTAGATGACTCCTTCACTACGTTGCTAACTTATGGTCAAAATTATAATACCATCTGCAAGGGTATAAAAACAAATACAAATATTTTACTTGCTTATTTACCTTGCTTTCTGAATATTTTAAAGCAAACTATCTTGGAGAGGCGACAGTGTTCCTTAATCTTTCCGAGCCATTCTCTGGTACAATCTTAATAATGCCTGCTCGGATACACGAACATAGCATGTCCTTTGTCCTGTTATCACTGACTCCAGAAGGATTAAAGTTATTTTAAATGTTTATTGTTAAAACAAAATGAATTGCGCAGTTAATAATTAAATGCTTAAAAGAAAGACACTGCTTGAGAAAGCTTAACATGTTTCTACAAAATCAATAACATTTTTAATTTAATTTGATTTTACAGATTAACTATAACTAATATACCAGAACTTAAAGATAGTTCCACAATAATCGAAACCAAAAAATGTAACAATATTATTCCTAAGCTAAGATGAAGTGGTTTGGATTCCAGCTTAGCATTTTCTTTTTTATTTTTCCACAACATTTTTGCATCGAAGATACGGAAAACAATGAAGGACAAATGATATATAGCACCTCAGTGATGAGTATGGTTAAACTTTTAGAATTAGAGGAGTCTTTAAAAAAACACTTGGATTTATATCTTCACGAAATGCAATCAAAATTTGACATTATTAAATTGTAAGTATAAAATACAGTTAAGAATTAGGGAAAAGCTCGTTGAGGATGGGCTTTCAAATAAAATTTTATTCGTATAATCCAAAACTTATACGATTAAATTGGTTAATTGTAGATTTCAAGAGTCTTTAGAAAGACAAAAATTTTTGACGCTGGAGGAGAAAGAAGAATTCATGGGCAATCCTTTAAATGCCTTTCCCCTGCTTAGACGCCTTAAGCAGGATTGGCCAAAGTGGATGAAATATCTGAAATTTGCAATAGCGAACCAGGAAACGAATGAAATGCAAATAAAACTTATTTCTGGACCCAGCCATGAAGATTTTCAGGTGGCACTCAAAGGAATAACGCGAATCGAGCAATTTTATAATCAACATGCAGAGGACTTGACGCAGGGATTTCTAATGGGAACGAAATTCAAGTAATACAATATGTTCAACGGTTTAATAATATTGAAGTTTAAATTTATTCCCTGACAGTTCACATTTGAATGCTCCAGATTGTGTGGCCATCGGAGATTTCCACTATAACAAAACTCGATTCACCTATTCTTCTCACTGGTTTCGAACGGCTTTAAGACTTCACAAGTCAACCCGAGGAAAACTCTATGAAAAAGTTCTGGGCTTGAAGAGGAAAAGGATTTATAAGAAGTATGCCAAATCTATGATACGAGAAAGTACGTTTTTTTCAAAAATGAAAATATGACATGCACATATTTAAAGGCAATATTTTCTAGCATTAAAAGGTAAAGAAAAAAACAACAGCTATCCAGAATTGGAGGTCATGGCAAACAGCGCAGTGAAAAAAGAAAATTATGAAAACATTAAGAAGTTGATCGATGAATATGTAACAGGCGACGAGAAGATGTTCCAAGAGGATGCCGATAAACTAAAGAGTAAACCATCGAGTCTAGAGCGTGGCTGCCGAGGCCAGTGGCCAAAGAAATCGGACCCACAGCTAGTGTGCAGATACAACAAAGACACCTCCGCTTTCCTCAAGATAGCACCTCTTAAAATGGAGTTTCTAAATATGCAACCGTTGATAGTGCTTTATCACGAGGTGCTCTACAAAAGGGAGTTTAATTCTTTGAGGAACATAGCCATTTACAATGCCACCATGGCTGATGGCTGGACCTATGTGAACTTTGACAAAAATGGCAACCCACAGCGCGAGGATCGAGTGGTGAAGATTATTTCCTTTCAGGGGACAACCGCTTCGTTTACTCTCAGCATTAACCGTCGAATTGCGGATATGACCGGCCTGGAGATGAGCGAGAATATGGTGCTGCACCTGACCAACTACGGTCTAGGAGGGCATTTCGGTAAGCATGTTGACTATGTGGAGCTGGCCAAGCGACCGGTAAGTGTTTTTTTTTTAAATGAAAATATAAGGCTTTTAAATTTTGGATGAATCTTCTTTTGCAGCCAAATTTCTTTTCTGACTTTGGTGGCGATCGTATTGCCACAGCACTTCTCTATGTAAGTTCCCAATTCAAATCTTTTTCATCAATTTCATAAAAAAACAAGAAAGCAAGACTAGCTTCGGTACCCGATGCTTAGAATACCCTTGCAGACCAGTTGCCTTTAAGACGTTCGATCGTTTGTATGGCAGCTATAGGATATAGTGTTCCGATTTTTGGTTTTTAATTTTCTTTCTTATTCACTTTTAGGCTAGCGACGTTCCTTTGGGCGGAGCCACTGTTTTCCCCAAACTGGAAATAGCCGTGACACCCAAGAAAGGAAATGCTTTGATCTGGTTTAACTTGAATACCGCTGGAGATCCCGATCCGTTGACCGAGCATTCAGCTTGTCCTGTTGGGATTGGTTCCCGATGGAGTGAGTTCATCAAGACCGAAACCAATAAACACGATACTAAAGTATATTTCTACATCTCCACAGCAATTTCAAAGTGGATACACGAACGCCAGCAACTTTTCAAGAAGCCTTGTTTCACCCAACCTAGCGAGAATGTATCACTCTATTAGAGCCTCCATTAAGAGAGCATGTAAATAAATAGCCACGCCCGAGGCAAGGACAATGTCGATGCATGTGGGGGGATCTCCCGGTGCCTTAGCATTGCTCCTTCTGCCTGCTATCTCTTTCATTGTTTGCCATAAAAATTGCAAGTGCTACTAAATTCAGAGCTAGTATTGTTAAAGCGCCCTCCGGAGGGCAGCGGGGCTAAGCTTATGTGCTTGCCCCAAATACCATTTAGAGGAAGTGCACACTTCAATAATGGAAGGGGGTCTGCTGGAGCTGCCGGGGCAAGAGGACAATAGCAAGCCAACAAACTTGGGCTAACTTTATCTATCCTGCATCCAGGAGTCGCATAAACGGGGCAACCAAGGGTCAAGTGAATAAACTTTTAGGCATATCCAGGAATGCAAATTTGGCTTCCAAAGGTTTCAGCAATATTTTGTTTCTGGATTAATTTTACAGAAATGCCGAGTTATTAAATTTAAGGAATTTATTTAGCGACTCTTTCTACAAATTCGTAAAGAAATGATTGTTTTAACTTTTACCGTTAGGCCTCTGTTCCAAAAAATTTCGTTAACTGCACTGGAAGCGCCAAACACTCGGAAAACTGTTGCACTAATTGGAATATTTCTGCAGTGTCTTCCTAAAAATAGTGTTGCTAATACATACCCAAGTTGGTTGGAAACTTTAAACAAGTTTAAAAGCAAATTGGTTTAGTGAGGGGGCTGGCTGAAGCAAAATGAAAGCATGAAAGCAATTGTTCAAGTTATTCCAAAGTGCCCGCAGGCAAAATACACCAGGACACGCATGCTACTGGAGGGACAACTGCCCGAGAATTCGAATCCTCTTGATGGCACTGTCAACGGAACTGAGTTTTTAAAACGGGGTAAAAGGGAAAACGCTGCAAAGTTGGGCCAATGCAGGGAAAAAGGACAAGTAAGTGTCGGAGATGCTGTTTATATAGCGATTGAAAGGGCGACCTATATTTAAGCATTAAAAAGTTACCCTTGAACTGCAGTCTAAAACAAATGCGTGAAACTGCAAATGAGATTCATATTTCCAAACAGGCGTTTATTCTTATTTAAATTAAATTTTCCAAGAATAAATGAAAATCTTTTAAAACAACAGCTATGCGCAATGCCCCATTTTTGCCATCGCAGCTATATAATATATTGTTCAGATTGTTATAAAAACAAGAAAGGAAGGCTAGCTTCGGGGCCCGAAGCTTCTAATACCCTTGCAGACCAGTTGCCCTAAAACTGTTTGATCGTTTGTAGGGCAGCTTTAGAATATAGTGATCCGATTTTTGGTTTTTCAGATGCAAAGTTTCAACCCGATAGCTTTAAAACTGAGAGACTAGTTTACATAGCAACCGACAGACGGACATGTCTAGATCAAATTGGCAGGTGCTACTGATCCAGAATATATATACGTTTTGGTGTCGGTGTCACTGCGTTGCAAACTGATGGTCAACACTGTAATACCATCTGCATGGGTATTAACGCAAATATATTATTATATATTAATATGAAAGTCATTTAGTTATTTTTTAATTAATTGGTTAGTTTCGGAATGTTCCATTAACGATCATCCAAGTGCATAAAAGCACTCATGATTAAAACATTTTAAAACAAGTCTTAGCTTAAACGGATCATTAAAACTTGTTTACAAGTGGAGGAAGTCAAAGTAAGAAATCAAAACTGGCAGAATAGCAAGCAACTGAGAAGGCTTTCCCATTCAAATCGCTGCCAGGTCCAATGACTAAACCAGAGCTCGCCGCATTGATTTACCATGAGCAGCCTGTTAAAACGCCAGAATACAGAATACGGACGCACAAGTGCCAGTAGCAGAAGTTGAAGGCAAGGAAACCAATTGAATGGCTTCCAAGCTGTTGAGAAGAAAACTACAGCGCAGGGAGCTAAAAAAAGTAGGAAGGAAAAAGGAAAACAAGCAGCAGAGCCAAATGCAATAGAAAGCGCCTGCACTTACCAGCAGAACTTGGGCAGAGAAGAGCAGGACGAAGAAAGCTGGAAGATACCACAATGTGTCCAGGGGGTTGTGGCTTCGGGCCATTGTAAAGCGATTCCAAAATGTGCTGAACTCTTAAGTGATTGAATTGTTATCGGTGACATGAATTTGTTCGCTGATTTGAATGGGGCGCTGGGAGTCGAAAGCTACCAGATAAGTTTATACAAGCGCGAACACTATAAACTATCCGGATATGAGTGAGCTGTCAGGGGAGTACTAGAGCGTCAGTTCGCTGTTAACTTACATCAGAAGGTCACAAGGACTTGCAAAATTTCTTGGCGAAAAAAAAGTCCAGGAGATTGAAGTGCCGCAAAATATGTAAGGGGTTTATTTGAACAACACAGGCGCGCTGATTAAAAGGTATTATTTTCGAACAATTTTTGTTTTTAGAAAATTATTCAATAGAAAATGTTCGCTTTTGAGGCTTAATAATACAAAATACACTTAGAAACGTTTTTTTTTTTCTGAGGACCTAATCTGCTTACATCATAAAATTGTCCGAACAGCATCTTGAGCAAACAAAAATATTTGGTTAATATACATTCGATTTTCTGTGGGAATACACAATACAATTTTATTTAATATCGCAAATTGACGTCAGCTTAAAAATGTTCTTTTTGTTTCAAAACAAGAAGGAAGGGTAGCTTTGGGGTCCGAAGCTTAGAATACCCTTGCAGACCAGTTGCCTTCAAACCGTTTGATCGTTTGTATGGCAGCTTTAAGATATAGTGATTTTTTGTTTTTAATTTTCAAAACGGCTTTAAAGTCTATAAAAATATAATTTCAAAGAATGAATTAATTGTCTTAAACAACAACGGAGTTGAGCTTAATGCCCCATTATCACCCGTCGTTCCTATTGCAGCTATTGGACTAAGGGGTTCCGTTAGGATAGCTTTAAATAGTCATTAAAAAGTGAATTCTAAAAAATCAATCATCTTTAAAATCAAATTTTCATTGAAGTATTTATTTAAATTTAATTAGGCTAGATTTTGCATATTGATTTTAATTGATATTGATGCACTTTCATTCGCATAATAATTGCTTTTTCATTTTAATGACACCATAAAAAAAACAAAGCCCTTTCTGAAAAGTAGCTAATTAACATTTTAAATTCATATATTCCAAATAATATAAATGGATTTTTAACATTAAAAGTTGGTCAATCATGTTGTATGAACATACTATGTAATGACTTCACAAGAATACGGAAGAGTAACAGAGCTTACCTATACATTTCGATGTATGTATTAAACTGTTAATGTCTATAAAATATTTTCTTTTAAAGAATAAATTAATTATCTTAAGAATCACCAGAGTTATGCTCAATGATCCATTTTATCCCATATTTCTATGGCAGCTGGAGGATATAATGTTCCGATTGTTATGAGCCTGCAGCATAGCTTAGAAAAGTCTTCAAACAGCAATTTCAATCAAATTTTTTTTTATAAATTACGAATTTTGTATACTTTTTTCATATCGTTCCTATTTTAGCTTTGTGATGTAACAGAAAGAAGGGTTGGTGCAAAGTAACAGCCCGGGTAGTTTAAAAACTAAGAGTTTTCCTTAAGTTCAACTCTTGTGGATAAAATTTGGAATAATCTCCAATATATTAAAACGCAAAATAAAGACAACTGTTGGTTGCAGTATAGCCAAAACGATTTTTATTTTAATTTTTTTGGGATATAAAGGTCCCACCTTTTAAAAGTCGATTGGTTAAAGATTTAAGAAGCTCGTAAGAAAATAGCATTTTAAGGGTAAGCTTTATAAAAAATTTTGGAAGACCTTTGGAGACGATGTTCTAAAAATAGGTTCGCTGACGTAAATTGGGGGCTCTAAATTTATATGTAAATATTATAATTTTGACCAGAAGTTTGTAACGCAGTGTCTCCTTCACTCCGACCCTATAAAGTATATATATTCTTGATCGACATCACCAGCCGAGTCGATCCCCGTCTGTTCGTCCGTCTGTCTGCCCGTCAGTCGGTTGCTATGTAAACTAGTAGTCCCAGTTTTAAAGCTATCGGGCTGAAACTTTGCAACAACCCTTCAATCTGTTGCAGGTAGTATATAAGTCGCAACGGCCTTAGGAGCCATAGGAGCGATTGGGAAAAAGTGCCATAAATTCGCAACTTTTAAAGATATTTTTTTTAGGAAACTCTTATGAATGACTATTTTAAAATATCCTGAAAGTTTTATCAAAATCGGACCACTATATCTTATAGCTGCCAAAGGAACGATGTGAGAAATGGGGTCATTGAGCATAACTCTAGTGTTTTTCAAGACAATGAATTTGTTCTTGGAAAATATAGTTTTCCTTTTATAAAATTCAAAACCAAAAATCGGATCACTATATCCTATAGCTGCCATACAAACGATCAAACAGTTTTAAGTCAATTGGTCTGCAAGGGTATTCTATGCTTCGGGCACCGAAGCTAGCCTTTCTTGTTTTTTTAATAAATTGAATAACATTTGAGTAAATCGTTTTTTACTATTTGCATGTTATGCATCTCTTACGGAAGTCCATCTATCTTAAAGAAACCTTTAACATATACAAATTTCAAAATCCGCGGTACCGAATCGAGGAATCGTAAAATCTATATATTTCATTTATATACTCAAAGATATCGTTTAACGTTAACAAAATGTATTCTGATTAATTTATATAGGAAATTTTAATATAAATTGCGAAATTATTTAATACAAAAAAATTTACGTTTACATAATTTTTGTGTTTTATAGTTTGGGATTAATTTTTGTTAATTGTCATGCTGAATGTTAAATTATTTAATTTAACTCACTAGAATTGTGCCTATATCTGTGAAGGCAAGTACTTCAACTGAATGCACTTACTTAGCACCGCGTCAATGCCGCAGTGTCAATCTGCTGTGAATAGGACATAAAGGTTTATGTGGTCATGACCGTGCCTAGGCTTGCTTCTGGCAGCTTATGTGAGCACTCCATAAATGTCAAGCTAAATAACGAAATCACTGACGGAGAGCGTTCTAGAATATGTGCCGTACGCAAGCTACAAATAATAACCATTTTATGCTGAACCCTTAAAAACTCAATTGTTTGAGTAATGTAATTGCAAGTAAGTAAATAGTTAGGATCTACATTAGGATATGTTATGCGAAAATCGTGAACTCGATAATCTTATACCAAACTTTAAAGATTGTCATCGGCATCATCGGGTAGTGGGCCATCTTCGATCTTGCGTATATCTTCCCAGGTGAGACTGGACTCCTGGATTTTATGAGTGGGTGCCATGCAATAGGGACACTCGCGAAAGTCCATTAGGAACACTTCCTAAAAATAGTTTATAGAAAAAATTAATTAGAATAGTGACTGTTTACTAAAAATATGTAATACTGTTTCAATAACTACTTGAAACAGTATTACATATTTTTAGTAATTTTTTTATACCATTGCAGAGTTTATTATAATTTTGACCAGAAGTTTGCAATGCAGTAAAGGAGATATCTCCGACCCCATTAATTATATATATTCTTGATCAGCATCACCGGCCGAGTCGATCTAGCCATGTCCGACCGTCTGTCTGTTCGTATGTCTGTTTTTTACGCAGGCTAGTCGTTGTTTTAAAACTTTGCACCAACCCTTCTATCTGTTACAGGTAGTATATAAGTCGGAAAGGCCGGAATCGGAACACTACATCACATAGCTGTCATAGGAACGATTGGGAAAAAAGGTCGTAAATTATGCATTTTTGAAGACAATTGATTGATTCTATATAAATCAGAAGTAACTTTTTAAACCTATACTGAAAATCTTTTCAAAATCGGACCTATAGCTGCCATTGGAACGATGGGAAAAAATGGGTCATGGTGTTTATTAATATAATTCTTTGACAATATACTGTCATATACATTAAAACCAAGTTAGACAAGAAAGGAAGACTAGCTTCGGTACCTGAAGCTTAGAATACCCTTGCAGACTTAAAACTGTTGGATCGTTTGTATGACAGCTATAGGATATAGTGTTCCGATTTTTGTTTTTTATTTTTCTAAAACGGCATTAGTCTATGAAAACTGTATTTCTCAAGAATGAATGAATGAATTATGCTCAATGACCCATTTTCTCCCATCGTTCCTATGGCAGCTATAGGATATAGTGGTCCGATTTTTATGATATAGGATAGGTTAAATAGTCAATAAATATTGATTTTTTTTAAATGTACATAGATATTTATGTACATGCATACAAAATGCATGCAAAAAAAATGTTTAAATATAAAAGTTTATATCATATACATACCGATTGGTGCTTCTCGCAGCTTTGGGATAAGCGTCCAAAGAAGTACTGATGGCAGCGGTGACACTCGTAGGCGGTCGGAAGGCGACTGCAAATGCATAACTTGGTGCTCTTGTGGTCCTTAGGTAGATCATACTTAATCTTAGGCGGTCGATCGGGTTGCGGATCCTGCTGCACCTCGGTCACCACGTTATTGTTTATATCCTGGCCCATCATCCCGCCGTCCGCGAAGTTTCGATTCGTAAAGTCCATTGAGTCTGATTGAATCACGGTGACATCGCGCGATGATGGAGCGTTAAGATTCGCGTAGCGAGAACTCAGACGGGCAGCAATGTCTTGGCGACAGGATATTCCTTTTTTCTTGTTCTCTTTGAAAATAATATAAATTTAAATAATCTGCTCGAAAATTCCAACCAATTTGTGTAATTACCAGATATTTTGAACTCATCCATTTCCGTTTACTTGCTTCGCTTTTGATGGAAATTTTTAACACACAAAAAAGGTTATTTGCACTCAAATAACAAGGAAAAATTGGAGACTGGTAATTCCAAAATTCCTTTCAATTGTGAAGAGTGAACATTTCTGCATTTAAAGTTCTGGAAATGATTAGCGTCGCCAACTTTGATTAACGGCGCTTGGCAGTGTTGTATAATTTAAAAAGTATTTTTAGAGTAAACTTATCGATAGGTAAACATATTAAGAAGTCCACTTTACGAATCTTTATAGTTATTCGCATTATTCATAAATTACATTTGATTTGTTTCATTCTTTTGTCATCCATAATGTAGGAAGAAACCAAAGAAAAACAAGAAAGGAAAGCTAGCTTCGGTACCCGAAGCTTAGAATACCTTTGCAGACCAGTTGCCTTTAAACTGTTCGATCGATTGAATGGCAGCTATAGAATATAGTAATCCGATTTTTGGGTTTTTAAATTTCTAAAAAGGCTTTAATGTCTATGAAAATTGTTTATCTCAAGAATGAATAAATTGTCTTGAAAAACACTAGAGTTATGCTCAATGACCCTATCGTTCCTATGGCAGCTATAGGATATAGTGGTCCGATTTAGATGAAACTTTCAGGATATGTAAAAATTGCTATTAAATAGAAATAAATAAAATATCTTTAAAAATGGCGAAATTTTGGCAGTTTTTCCCAATCGTTCCTATTGCAGCTATGTGATGTAGTGTTCCGATTCCGGCCGTTCCGGCTTATATACTAACTGCAACAGATTGAAGGGTTGGTGCAAAGTTTCAGCCCGATAGCTTTAAAACTGAGAGACTAGTTTACATAGCAACCGACAGACGGACAGACAGACGGACATGGCTAGATCAAGAATATATATACTTTATAGGGTCGGAAATGTCTTCTTCACTGCGTTACAAACTTCTGGTCAAAATTATAATACCCTCTGCAAGGGTATAACAAGAAACGAAGGTTAGCTTAGGGGTCCGAGGCTTAGAACACCCTTGCAAACTAGTTGCTCCGGTTTTTTGGTTTTTCATTTTCTAAATTGGTTTAAATGTATATGAATTATATTGTCCAAGAATAAGTTTATTATATTAATAAACACCAGAGTTGTGGTCAATGACCCATATTTTCGATCCGTTGGCAGCTATTGGATTTAATTTTGATAATATTTTTAGGATAGGTTCACAAAAATATTTAAAAGTGATTTATAATGAATCAATTAATTAATTTATTTCTATGGCAGTTATGTGATATAATGTTCCGATTCCGGCCGTTCCGACTTAAATACTACCTGCAACAGATAGAAGAGTTGGGGGAAAGGTTCAGCCCTATAGCTTTAAAACTAAGACTAGTAAGCGTAAAAACAGACAGACGGACATGGCAAGATCGACTCGCCTGGGGATACTGATCTAGAAAATATCTAACTAATGGGGTCGGAGAAGTCTCATTCACTGCGTCGCAAACTTCTGGTCAAAATTAGAATACCTTCTGCAATGGTACAAAAACCAACTTGTTTATTCACAAAATGGCTCATGTTTAAATATATATGTACATACGTTTGTTTATATGTTCAAGCATCGTCAATGAGGGCCCCGCTTTTGGGATTTCAAATAGCATTTCGTCGCCGAGATCTCCAAGTGATTTCCATCGGCGCAATAACGGGCATCCACCAGGAAGGTCACCTAAACAAAGTATATAAAATGTTGATGTCAAATACCAAAATACTAAAACCGATTAAGTATTTAATTTCACATCTGGATGCTATGGACAGCGCTGCAGCGGCTTCAGACAAACTTATCGTCGCGCTTCCGCTCGCAAATGCAGTTTTTGTAAGCCTTTTTATACTCCAAATTGTAGTTGGGAAAATTGAAAGCATCTGCAATTCCATCCTCCTTCTTCTTATGCCCACTATTTTCAGTTTTGGCCAGTTCTGAAAAACACGTCAATGCAACAGCGGTGATGTTTAATCGATTATTGGATTATTGTTAGGGTAGGGATCTAAACTGTTTTTATACCCTTGCAGAACGTATTATAATTTTGACCAGAAGTTTGCAACGTGATGAAGGAAACATCTCCGACCCCATAAAGTATATATATTCTGCATCAGCCAGAAGAAAGGCTATCTTCGGGGCCCTAAGCTTAGAATACCCTTGCCTTCAAACCCATCAATAGTTTGTATGGCAGCTATGGGATGAAGTGGTAAAATTTGTGTCTTCCATTTTCTAAATTGGCTTTAATGTTTTTTAGGTATGTTGTCCAAGAATGAATTATTTATATTAATAAACACCAGAGTTATGGTTAATGATGGTTTTGGTTTTCATCCTAAAAATAATACACAACGAGGTTGATAGTTCTGCCTTATTAGAACCCATCAACTTTAATGTGCCCCGTAGACGCATTAGAAATTAAACCCTCTACGCTTTAAACCATAATAGTTCAAACTACGTCCTGCATGAGCCCTTTAAAGTACTTTGGTCAGACTTTAACATATTGTACCAATTAACTTCCGATTTTTCTTCAATTAACGACCTTACTCACATTGAGTCCCTAGTTTTTACCTATTCCCTAATTCACAGTTTTATGTAGTTAAGCTCGAAAATCTTTCTCCTATTTTCCCTGCATGCTCGGTCCTATCTCCGCGATTGTACGTACGTTATGCGGCTGCGCCCCTCGGTCGGTTGGCGGCAGGTGGGTTGCATCACGTGCAACGGGATTCTAATCCGAGATATGGCCTACCATTCGACAAAGCTTTAAACAGTTTGGGAAAACGAGCTGTGTGGTATATGCGGAAAGTTGTGAAAATTTCGCAAATACACAGACAATGAGAAGCGACGATTCACAGTGTTGAAAGTAGAGTTGCAGACACAAGGTGGAATAAATTGAAGTAAATGTCAGGTCTAGTCTAGTCTAGTCTATCGTAAAAAAATGTTATTATCAAGCCAGGTAATAAGAAAACTCGAGCAGTAGCTTATTTTTCGATTCCGCGCGAGTTCAAAGATTTCAAGGATTGACATCGTACTATCGTGGGTTTGTTGAAGGATATGCTGTGACCGCTAAACCGTTGTCTGATCTTTTGTGTAAGTAGGAGAAGTTCCAGTATAGGCATTTAGCAGCATTTGAAAAGTTAAAGGCAGCGTTTGTCAGTGAACCAATTCTAAAGCTGTATGATCATTCGCTTGAGACAGAGATTCATACAAATGCATCCAAGTTTGGATTTGGAGCAGTTTTGCTTCAGCGAGATTTCGAGGCCTCCAGTGTTTTACAGGAGTCGTAAGACCAAGCCTTGCGAACTTGTAAACTTGAAATGCTTGCACGTAATGGAGCCTTGGTAAAGTTGCGGGTGTACGTTTTGGGAAAGAAGCTCAAGATAATTACGGATTGTAACGCATTTACTATGACTATGACGAAAAAGGAGATTTCGCTTAGAGTGTCGAGATGGGCAATGTATCTACAAGATTTCGATTATGAAATAGAACATAGGTCCATTTCGAAGATGAGGCACGTTGTTGCGCTAAGTAGGGTTTCATGTTGTGTATTGACCGATAGTTTGCTACATCGTTCGCGGGAGGCGCAGCGTTTGGATGACTGGACCAAGGTTCTTAAAAGTGTTGAGACCAATGGCTATAAGGACTTTACATAGTGTACGAGGTTCTATTCAAGGATCCCAACAAAAAGTAGCTAGTTGGTCCTTCCCCCATGGAAAACAAGATTTTTCAAATCAGTCACAAGAAGGCCTTTGACGCCAAGGTAGAAAAGAAATTTTAAGTCAATGATTTGGTAGCCATCAAACGCACTCAGTTTGGCACTGAATTAAAATTGAAGGCCAAGTACCTAGGGCCTTATAAAGTTGTTAAAGTTGGTAACCACGGAAGATATGAAGTAGAAAAGGTTGGAGAAGGGGAAGGTCCGTATAAAACGTTAACAGTTGCAGAATATATAAAGGCATTAGGGGCGAATCCATTGTCAGGAGGCCCGATTGTGGTATGCGGTACTGGAGGGACAAGAACCGCCAGAAGTGGTCTCACCTACTGGTCCAATATCTTTCCTTCTCTGTACTCATTTGATATTAAATACTCGATACCCGGTTGCGACGTGAGAAAAGAGTGGCAAAGGAACGGGATGCTCGCTGCCAGAAACTAACCAAGAAGAGGTCGAAAATAAGCACAACCAATTTTGATAAGTTTTAAGTCAAGCTGAATGGAATAAACTATATCCTTAATCAATTTATTTTGTATGCGATCGTAGACTGAGTTACAAGCTTCTGGTTAAAATTATAATACCTTCTGCAACACTTCGCATAATAAAAAACCTTTGGTTAACGCCATATACGCAGAATGGCTTTATTGTCTTTTAATTAAAAAATTATATATATATGAATTTAACTGATTTCGTTAAAACATGGCTTTTTGTCCTAGCACTAAAATAAATTATTCTTGGTTTATATATTCTGACGAGGTGATGTTATAAATACATAATTATTAATAATGGGATATTCAATTGAATATTTAAACATGAAACGGAAAACCGAACGACTTCAACACGGTGTGGAGTGTGTCTTGGCTAAAAACAGTTCAACCTTGTCACCCAAAGAATGTAGTATTTTCTTTTCGGTCTTATTCGGTCACACTAATAATAGCAAGAGCGAGCGCAGGAAATTCAATTGAATTAGCTTTATTCCATTGAGTTGATCTAATTTACTATGTTGTTAACAATCAAAAATGTCACCATTTTTTAACGGATCGACCCAGTGTTCGCGTACATGTTGTCTCTTTCACATCTACACAAGCGCAAGTCAAGTGTACAATAAGGCGTTGCACCTTCAACCGGCTCGTTGGTCTAGAGGTATGATTCTCGCTTCGGGTGCGAGAGGTCCCGGGTTCAATTCCCGGACGAGCCCAAGTGGAAGTAAAATAAATTTTTTCGTCCTACTTTAACAAAATTCCATTGTACAAAGGGAACCATCCTGATTAAATAAAAATAAATAAAAAAGTGAGTTTTTCTAATCGTTTTTTAACATTTTCTCCAGCTGGGTATTGCATACTGGCAAGCTGTCCCTATATAGTATATATTCATGAAATGCTTCGATCTAGTCATGTCATTCTATCTGGTATTCGACGTCGAACACTACATCAAACATATCCTTATTTTTACAAAATTGATTTAGGATCGGAAAATGCAGCTGCAAATGTGAAAAGGAGGGCTTCGAAAAAGTAATTTTGACATTAAGGAAACGGTTTATAAAAGTCGCATATCAGTCTATTGAGAAACTTTGGTTTTTGGAAATAGATGCAATTTTCTATTGTGGTCTATTTGCCTCGAATGATATTTTTAAATAAATTAACAATAACTTATTAACAGGAACATACAAAATGACACAATTTTTATAAAAATTTAAGTATTTAATTAAATTGTAAAAAAAACATGGTTTTTTCGATAATAAAATAATTTTCTCCCTGAAAATCAAATTAAAAAAAATCTGTAGCATCTGAATTTTTTTGTTTGTTTGAAGCTAGTTAATATCCCTTGATTCGTATTTCATACATTTGTACATGCATAGGCAAATTGAATCGTAATTAGCATTTTTTTAGTTTTTAGTATCATGGATTTGGAAACTTAGAACAAGACGGGCATACCCAAGAACTGATTCTGTGTTTATATAACATATTTTAATAATTTCGGCACAAAATCGCTTGTTTTTCGTTTTCTATAGATCCAATGGGCAAAGTGCTCTAATGCTTAACTATCCTCAATCGAGGGAATACCCAGTATATTTTTGTTTTTTTCGTTAATATTACTTATTTTGTAAGCGCTGCCGCGGCCTTGTCTGTTTTTTTTTTTTTGTGTGTGTTTATTCGTTATGCATGATTTTCTTGTGTTTGGATTTTGGGGATACAGTCTCTATGGATGCCCATGGATGCCTTACTCGTACTCCAGCACGTTTTTATGGTAGAACAGTAAATAACTGCAAATAAAGAATTTAATATTGATCAATCAGGTTTGTATTAGAGCTTGCTTCGATTTTCAATTTTAGAAAACATTTTTTTTAGTTTAAATTTATTTATTTAGAAAATCTTAATTTTAAATTTCTTTCAAGTAAAGATGATCTCCTACTTTTATGTTTCCACTATGTTTTAATATAATCAAGAAATATGAGAATTGTTTAATTTATTAAAATATTATCTCAAGAGTAATTAAATTATCATGAAAATTCAGTTTCTTATAATTAAAATTGAATAACATTTTAAAATAAAGCTTGGATTTTTCCAGCCTAAAAATGGCTTAAAAACTTTATTTTTCTTGTCAACATCAAAAATGAGTTTCACTATATTTAAATTAATGTATTTAATTAACATTTTATTACATCAATATTAAATCATGTATTTTTTTGTATACACTTGCAGAGGTAGTCGGAACAGTCGGTATCGGCAGTCTACCCTGACCGATCCTGAAAGTAACATGAAAATCGGACCACTATATCTAATAGATGCCATGGGATTTTTAAAGATAATTAAAATTGAAAATCGAATAAAACCTGATTTGAGATCACATCCTTACCCCTCGCTGTCGAGCACTTGCTTGAGCGATGCCATAGTTATCACATGATCATCGCACTTGACCCACGTGTCCTTCTGATGACGCACGTACGCCGTGTAGTGCCCGGTGTCGATGGTGCCCACGTGGTTTACCACCGCATAAAGTGAGAACCGGAAATCGCCATATGCGTTCTTCTTTTCGGACATAAATGGAGTCATGTCGAACTCCACAGGGAACTGAATAAACGAGGAGATCTTGCGGTCGATCAAGGCCGAGTGCTCGAAGCGCTTTAAATGGAAGGAAACCACGCTGGGTAGCGTGCGCAGACTGAACTGCTTTGTGGACTCCTGGTAAGACTTGCAGGTAGAGCACTTGATCTTGGCCGCCGATCCGAGGTGCTCAGCGCGCGTGTACCGCTCCAGGCAATCGATCAGCGTCTTCGGGGTCACCCCGCCATGCGTTGTGGTTTCCCCCAGATCCAGCGATATGTCCCAGAACGGATCGAAGGTGGTAGATACACCTTTGCAGGCCTGGCACACCACATCGCTCTGCAGCATTCCCGTGAAAATCTGGTCGATGATGCAGTTGCACTGCCCATAGCAGTGCGAGCTACTGGAGCTACTAGAGTTGGTTCCGCTGCCCGAATTCGAGCTGTTGCTCTTGCTCTCGTGCTCCGTCTTGGCCTTCACGCAGTGCCGGTGCAGCACGTCCAGGGTGGCGATAAAGAACTCGTGCGCATCCTGCTGCTCGTAGCCGGCCAGGTGCTTCGCATGATTCCAGATTAAATGCAATAGTCGGTGCAACGACAGCGGTGAACGGGAGCCTGAATAGAACTCCTGCGGCAGAGGGAAATTTCTTAAATACTTATTTCGCAGGGCTCTTAAAGCCATAAAGCGCCTTATATAAAACGGCAAATAATGTGTGTTCATCCCTAGACTATGACCTCACCTGGAAGAGACGCGATACCTCACAGACGAGGCATTTGTGCGAGGACTTGCTGCCACAGTCATGGCGATCCGACATAAAGTAGTCGCTCAGGAGAGGAGTGTGAACCAGAGCCTGGGGAAGCATGGACTGGTTTATTTGGGCATTACTTAGATTTTAAACCAAACTTACCTGCACAATGCAGTTCATAAAGCAGGTTGCCCCCAAATTGAGCAGTCCCCTCAGCCCGATTGTCTGATTCGGCCTTACCAACCTTCGACGCGCGTTGGCCAACAGCAGATTGGTCTCCTTGGCCGTCGGAATCCACGGCTGCCAGCCCAGGCTCTTCTGCAGGTCCTTGGCCTCCAGCTTGCGGTTGATCAACGCATATTCCCTGCTTCTCGCATCGTATATGAAATCGCGGCAGGCGTAGCAGTATAGCGTCCCGTGCGACAGCTCTAAGGCCACATTATGCTTCTTGGCACGCAGGTGACTCGTGATGTGGGCGCCCCGACATCCGAAGTAGATGCAGTGCAAGCACGCATACAGCTGGATGCCGTAGCTGCCGCACTCAAAGCAATTGCAGTGGATAGACTGTTGGGAGAACAAATTTGATGAATAAATATCAAGGGGAAGTAATCTATGCATTTTTAAAACTCTCAAAAACAACTGTAATCTATTAAACTGTAAGAATCAGAATACTCGCAGTCTTTTTTCTTGAATAAGAATAAATTAATAAATCAATTAAAATTGTCTGTAATGCAAACACCCAATTCATGTACATTTTGTAAATACACTAAAATCGGAAGAAATTAGCTTTGCCTCGTAATTAAAAAGTAAAAATGAATCTTTGAATACCTAGCAGATCAGTTGCTATCAAACCAAGGAATCGTTTGTATGGCATCTATAGGATACAGTGTTCCGATTTTTTTAATGTTCGAATTATTCGAATTATTCAGTTATAATATATTATTATTTATTATATTACCGAATATACTAGTATGAAACTTTTCCAAATCGTTCCTAAGGCATCTATGTGTTGTTGTGTTCATATTCTGTCCATTCGATATATATTACTACTCTTATAGAAACTACAGCCTTAAAGCTTTAAACAGTTAAAGCTGAGAGACTAGGTCTGGCATGGACTATATTTTCCTCTGAAATTGGGTAATTAACGGTTGCTTTGGGAGAGTAAATTTACGTTCTCAATATTTGTTTCGATTTAGAAAAAAAACCCCTTCAATTATTGATATAAATTGTTAATGTTCACCATTCTGTCACGTCGTTATTCACTTATCAAACTATGTGACTGGGTCAGTGACCTCCGTCGTGATTAAGCCACCACGGTTAAGCTTTCTCATCTCTATTTTCGCTGCTCCTCCTTTATTAATCATAGCTTATCGCCATCTTCACACGTGCACAAATGCTATGATAATTAAAGGGTTAAAATTGTCTCAACGATGAGCTCATTCGAAGAGATTATTTTAAACAATGTCATACTTAATTCGCTAAAGTCATTTAATTATATTTTAAACATCTATATCAGTCTCGGTTATGCAAATGTTTTTATTTTTGCCTTTGTTGCCGTCCAGTTTTATTTTATGAATGTTTAACTATTTTAATGCAATACATCACCCAATAAGATTCAATTACACACAAACCTACGTTCGTAAGTTGCTTAAATTTTGTATATTTCAGGTTTTTTTTTTAAGAAACCAAATATTGATTGCTTTATTTTCTTTTGTGAAGATTTCCGCGACTGAGTCACGTTTAAACACATACGAGCTTACTTTTCTCATTGGAAAACAATATCACACTCGGTTTTATTTTCCCTCTAATGCATTATTTTGGTTCCGATTTTTCGGGGATAACAATATCAAATAAACAAGTGGTTAACTAATACTTATCATTTAAAAATCCCGATCGACTCGTATATCGATTTAATCTTTACGGCTTTCGTTCTGCAATCACCTCGCTAAATCTTCAGAATTTATTCCCAGCAAATACTTAATCAGCCGATTAATAACGATTTCTGAGTTACTACTGCTCCAGGGACCTCGCCGCAGTGACAAAGTCACGGTTATTGAAATGGTGCTCATCTCTACCCCTACTCCAACCCTCTTATACCCACCTCTCACGCACTCTCACCTTCTTTTCACGCGCATCTCTGTTGACGCAAGCGGCGAAGTAGGCGTCGATGACCCGGAATGTATCATAGCTGTGCTCCTTCACGTAGCTCTGATAATGCCGGCAGCCCGTCTCTGACATGACAGCGCTGCTGGCGTCGGCGTTGGCTGCGACTGCGGTGTCTCTGCCAGCGTCGCTGTCAAGTTCAATCGCAAGCTTTTCAACGGTGCGCAGGCAAATTGATAAATCTGCGGCGTTCAGGGGGCTATGGCCTTTTGTTAACTGCTCCTCCTCCTCTTCTTCGTTCGCTTTCTCTACTCCTGTTCCTCGTTCCCGACCAACAGCGCCCCAACCGCCTCCCCCGCCGCCACGCCCACTTTTATCAAAAGTATGGCTTAGAATCGGGGCACACCGGCCGGCAGCTGACGTTGTTGTTACTGTTGTTGATGCTACGTTCTCGGCCGTTCCCCGGCCCGCACCCGCCCCCGTCCGCTTGTTGTTGTAGCTACCGCCTACGCCGCTGCCTGCGCCGACAACGCTGCTGCTGAGGGTGTTAGTGCTGCTGCTGCTACTGCTGCCAGCGCTGGCGCTGCTTAGAACGCTTGTATTGCTATCAACACTATTCTCTTTTGTTTTCGTTCGTTTTGTACACGGCTGCGATGGCCCGAACGCTTTGTCACACTTGCGCTGTTTTCGCCGAATTTTGGACACTTTTGAGCCTCCTCCGCCAGCGTTAAAATACTTAAATAATAGGAACTCAGCTGCTGGCTTTCGCTTGTTTTTTGTGGACTTTTTCGCACAGTTTTTTCTTCTTTTTCGGTACGGTCCCAGATTCTGCACTGCACACACACGCACGCAAACGCAGCCAGCAGACGCGTATGTGTTGGTGAAGAAGCAGAGAGGCTAACACTCAGCTGGCACCAGTGTGACCAGTCGATGGGCCTAACTAAACACATATTTTGGTTTTTTCTAATGGCTGCCCAACTGCATTGGACCTTTTGGTTATATTCCCAATTCTGCAATAGGGGATAGGGTATTGGAAAGTACAAAATTAGTTAAACAGGCTACAGTAAAACTACATACATACATATTAAGACCTAATCGGGCTGTGGAATTGTATGTGTGGATTGTATTAATTTTTCTGTTATTTTCAGTTTTTTTTTCTAATTTTTGTTTATGTATAAATTTAAAATTCAGATTTATTTTACCATTGTAGGATGTAATTGTAATCATTGTAAAATGATCAAATTTGGCATTTGATTTCACATAATTTTTAAACGGTAAATACATTAGCCGTGGGGTATCGAAAACGATTGGCAAGTGGCGCGCAATTGAATAAGTACTAAAACACTAACAAATATTTTACCAACTCAGAAAATCATATAGATTAGCAGATTTGGTAAGTTTAAATAATACTTTTTTCGCAATTTCCCATTCTTAAACAGGAAGCAAACATGTTTTCCGCTGTCAGGTCGCCAACGATTCGATTGCTCATCTTCTGACGCTTTCGAACACTGTCACATTTGAAAATACTGACATCTGCCTGCAGATCGCAGCGGGCGCATCTGTGTCCTTTTGAACCGAGCCGAAATTGAGCCAAGTTGTGATTAAAAAGATGCAAAACAACGAGGTCCGGACACCCCAAGCGCTTAAGAATAGATACTTCACAAATCTGAGCGAGTTGAAGGGTAGGGCTCGGAGAAATAGCGCCACAGCCAACAACAATTCCTCGGCGTCAACGCCAACGAATGGCGGCAAGGAAAATGGAAAATGCAGCCCCCAAATGTCAGGAGTTGTGTGTACCCCGCCCCCAAAAAGACTACAGAAGGTAAGGAATCCCTTCGAAGGAGCCTTGGCGGAGCGATTGCACATGCCGCTGATTGCCAGGTGAGTTTTGCGATAGAAAATATAGCTCTTATTCTTATTCGCGGATTTTCTTCTGCAGTCCCTCGCTTTTTCGATCGAGGACTCCACAGCTTTCCTCCACCCAATTTGAGTGGAATATCGATGAGGTGTCGCAACTGAAGCCGGCGGACGTGGAGCCGCACGAAACGCAGTTTCACGATTCGCCCGACCCCGAACTGGAGTCCAAGGCCCAGCTCGCCATCAGTGCCTTTTTTAAGGAATCTCATATTGTGCCCAGCCCAGTGGATTGTCCATTGAGGAGACAGCGCATAATACTCGAGGATAACACACCCATATCGAATAAGTCGCGCAGAAAGCGCGATTGTGAGGTGCAAACGGAGCTAACACTGCCACCTGTGTTGCCAAAGTCTCTGGAGGACGCCCTGCGTCCATTTTTCCAACCGCATTTAGCTATCAGAATGTCTGGAAGGAGTAAGTCCAGCAATGATCACGACATTTTCAACAGCTCCATGCGCCGTAAGCTCTTTGATATGCAAAATGTGATTGTTTTGGGCGAACAAGATACGGCAGAGCAGCCTTCACAAATGGTGGGTTCGAGTCCGCAAGGAAAGCAAACTATGTTCGCGGGTAGATTGTCGGACTCGGCCTCAGGCGGGGGCAGCTTCGGATGCCTTTCGCCCATTAGGAATCTGTGTGGTCTGCCTCCCGGGACCCCTGATGATGGCAATTGTTCTGGGAAGAGGAAGCTGCTCTTGCACGAGCTGGAATTGCCATCGCCTATTGCGCCCTCAGAGCATCTCAGCAGGAGATTGGTTTACTCCAAGGTTGAAGTCAGTGTCGCGGATCAACATGAGACGTTGTCGGAGAGTACTGCCTTAAAATTCACGCCAGACAGGAGTTCATCACCCATGGGAGCCCTAGAGCACTCGGATTGCAGCATCAATCAGAGAGTAAGTCGCTTAAGAGTGAATAGCACCCGACAGGTGACCCAATCTTTGATTGGGGCTGCCGATCTACCAATGTTCGAGGGAACCGAAGAAGAGGAGGAAGATCAGGATGAGGAAGAAGAAGCAGATACCGAAGAGGAAGAGGAGGAGGGGGGAGGAGCTGATGTGGAGGCCATGCAGCTCTCCACCCTCAGTTTCAATTGCAGCTCATCCAATTCGGATACTCCGCGAGGCCATCGAAGACATCGTTCCGCCCAGCGCAAGAATCTATCCCAATCTTTCAGTGCCAATTTAGATGAAGACGAGGGGCAGGACATTAAGCATCAGATGGAACAGCATCCAGCTCCAGCAAACCTTTATCATGGACCTAGGATTCCTTTGTATCGGACCGATAGCGGTTTTAATGAGACCTCCAGCACCACGGCCTTTGCCTGCTCGCAGGACTTGCCCTTGGATGTGTCCATGTCCTGCTGCTCCAGTCCCTCCACCCGCTCCTGACTAACGCAATTGGATTTAATAGTTTGTAATTCGAAATGCAATAACTCCTCTTCCCAGGATAAACGGAGGAAGACTCGTGTTTTATACGCAATTGAAACCCACCGGTTTTTTATATTTTCTATTGTAATATTTGCGTTTATAGTGAAAATTTGCCAAATAGTTTAGTAAGTTGTGCATTTTGTTCTTCATTGATTATCTCAATGCCTTGTCACTTTTTAGTTTAGGAATTGTATTGAGTAAACTGTCGATGCCACAATTCCTCAGAAAATAAATACAAAGCAAATTAAAAGCGCTCTTTATTTTGAAAGTTTAAAGTAATCATTGGCTTAATGGGACACCATCTGTATTCTTCCAACTTGTTGAACAGCTGTTTCAACTCACCACGATTAGCAGCTGCGCGTTGGATCCAGACAGGAAACTGGAAAAACCACCGGACCGGATTTTAACTACGAATTCATTTGTGTCGAATGTCGTTAAAATAAAAACTATCAATAAAATTCTTTAATTTAATTTTGCTTGAAATATTAACCAAATATTTTGCCCCTTTATATATATATATATATATATATATGG
>JAJJHY010010789.1:1410141-1421012 GCA_021224005.1 Drosophila setifemur
TATATGGAAGTCATAAACATTGTATTGGTTGCGAAAAAGTGTTGGTGTTTGATAATCGAGCAAAATTAGTTCGTAGAGGCTGGTTCCTAGATTATTTTTAAATGATTTTCATAATTCAGTTTTTAAATAATATTAAATGTACAATATGTATGTACGTGGCCAAGTCTCTAATCAGCCATAACTCCTTGATTGTAGAGTATCAAAATGATCGCAGCAAGTTGGCTGAGATCAGGTTTTGGTATTTGTTTTGTGCTTACACTCGACTGCTTGCACAGTGCCCCTCATTTTAAGCCGGCTCTCTCTGGGTTCCTCTCATTTAATACCTATTATTCGTTAGGGTAAGAAGAGTATGACTTCTTGCTCATGCAAGTGGAAATGGAGTAGGAATCATTTAAAACCATAACCATAACATGACTGTATCCATAGTCGAACCAGCCATTTCCATTATCCGTCAGGTCCTTTTTATACCCTTGCAGAGGGTATGATAATTTTGACCAGCAGCTTGCAACGCAGTAAAGGAAACTTCTACGACCAAATAAAGTATATATATTCTTGATCAGCATCACCATCCGAGTCGATCTAGCCATGCCCGTCCGTCTATCCGTCTGTCGGTTGCTATGTACGTCTGTCCTTGTTTTCAAGCTATCGTGCTGAAACTTTACCCAGAATCTTCTTTCAGTTGTAGGCATATAAGACGTAACGGCCGTATTCGGGAAAGGGGAAAAAGTATCACCACTTCATAATCTCTAGCTCTTGTATTTTCTAAGACTAAGTTTTCATACAAACGGACAGGAACAAAACTACCGACTCATTTAACAACAATAAAAAATGTTAAGTAGTTTACTAAATAATGGGAATCTGGTAGTTGATACATTCGACTCTTGCGTTAATTTATGTTTTTGCACCTCTCTCTCTATGGCAGTATGGCTCTCTGATTATCAGTCTTGTTGTTTCATTTCGAACGCAACGGTTGCGGCGCGAAGTTGTTGATTTCTTGTCTCCGCGTCCGCCGGACTGTTGAATTTTGTGTTTTGTGTTGTTTTTCGGGAAAAACTACTTTTATCTTAATAAAAACTGGTTGCATTCGGTGGGAAAAGAATAAATGAAATATATATTTATAGTAAACCCAAATAATTCGCAAGATCGTCGGAGATTTCTGCAATAATCTTTACCTGAGCGCTGCAGTAGGTGTGCGTGTGTGAGTGCGTGAGTTCTGTTATAAATAGCGAAACAAGAGAAGAGAAAAGCATGCCGTAAAAATGCCGAAAGAAAGTGCGGAGAGAGATAAATGAAAATATTTGTTTGTGGGCCAACTAAATAAATTAGAACAGCTCGTAAATTAAGTCAGGCGCAGAATCCCAATGTGAGTTCGAAATATAAATGCAAAACCAGCCAAGCGGAAACTGGCGAATTGATGAAAAATTAAAACAAAAAAGTACCGCCTTCGTTTTGAGCAAAACAAAAAATAAAGTTTCTGTTACAAAAAACCAGTTCTTCAGCTTCACTCCCCTCCCCTCTGAGCTTCACACCGGCAAAAAAAAGACGTAATATAATTAAAGAAAAGTTAACCTTATTAAACACAACTAATTTTATAAATCAAGTTAAACTAATTAAAGCGATATAGGTTTCAATAAAAAATCAAAATCAAAATATCTTGTAAAGTAAAATAAGTTTTTGGGTGTGCAGCATCCGTTTTGAGCGAAAGTTTTCTACGGCCTGGTGTGTCCACTGTGCGAAATGTGGGCAAACAACTTGGCCAGCTGTTTGCTCAGAAGAGGACGCTGAAGCTGAAGTTGAGGAGGAGAAGCTGAAAGGAAAAGAAAAATCTAGTCAATTAATTGAGCTGTGAAAGTGTTTGCAAAGTCAATGTCTTTAATAAATACAATTTTTTACATTTTGCAGTTGTGATTTTTTTTCGCGATTTGATTCAATTTAATTGAAGGCAGTTTGAAAAACAAAAAAACCAATTACGAAAAGTCTTGCCTTGCAATTGATCTTGAATGTCGAACGAACTGTTTTCGTCGGGTTTGGAGGTAAGCTTGTTTAACGAGGGGACATTTTGTATACCCTTGCAGAGGGTATAATAATTTTGACCAGAAGTAAGTCTGTCTGTCCGTCTGTCTATTTCTACGCAAACTAGTCTCTCAGTTTTAAAGCAATCGGGCTAAAACTTTGCCCCAACCCTTCTATTTGTTCCAGGTAATATATAAGTCAAAACGGCCGGAATCGGAACACTACATCACAAAGCTGCCATTGAAACGATTAAAATAGTTTTTAATAACTATGCTAACCGATTCTAAGAGTCTTATCAAAATGGGACGACTACATCCTATAGCTGCCATAGTACCGATATGAGAAAATGGGTCATTGATCATAACTCTGGTGTTTTTCAAGACAATTAATACCATATTGGCACTTATGCTGTTTAAAAAAAATTTAAAACCAAAAATCGGAAAACTATATCCTATAGCTGCCATACAAACTATCGAACGGGTTGAAGATAACTGGTCTGCAAGGGTATTCTAAGCTCGGGGTCTGAAGCTAAACTTTCTTTCTTGTTTTCGCTATTCATTGGGAAATTGATTTTTGAAAAGCGTATGCATAAAGATACGACTGCTGTGATTTTAGAGTTCATATTTTCCATTTTATTTTGAATGTATTCATTATTATTTTCATTTTATTAAAATTGTATAATAATATATTTCTTAGTTTGAATGAATAATATGCAATGTATTTGTAATTTGTTAAACTTAATAAGAGTCTTAAATAAAGTTTTATTTCTTTTTATTTTTTTTTTAATTTCAAAATGCGACCATACATACATATGTATGTAGTATCACTCTTGACTCACACTATAAGAAATTGTGTTTAATCTTTCTCTGCACTACCTAGTACGCAATAGGGCAATCAAGAGTGTAAACAACAGTTAAATGTTGTTAAACTCGTACCCAACCAACCAACTGCTTTCGTCACATGTTATACGCTTGCTGTTTCCTCTTTTCCACCATTGAGTTCTTTGGCTTATCTCAACCCTTGTTATATTAGTTTGTCGTATTTTTGCGCTATGCGGCCGGTTTTGCGGCTTTTGTATAACATCCGCTATTGTCATTACTTTATACTTCTTTGTAGGAAAAGATTTGGAATTAAACAGATGCCGAGGGTTTACGAATAACCATGCGATGCAGCAAATGCAGCCTCTCATGGGAGTTGCCACCTCGAAAACCGGTTACAAATCATTAAACTAAAAATTCTAAAGTATGTGTGCCGCGGCATCTATATCTCCATATCTCTCTCTCGCTCTCTCTCTCTCTCTCCCCCTGTGGCATGCCTCAGTGCACAGTGGCACATGCAAGAGCAACTTGTTGCAGCAACTGATGGCGTTGCTGCTACTGCACTTTCATTCAACAAATGGGATAGGCCGACATCGAGACCATAAATAAAAGAAAAGTGCATGAAACGGGTATAAAAAACAAAGTGTAACTAAGCTAAACTTGTCTGTACAAGTACACAATGGTAATTGACAATATAATCCACTCAATAATATTATTTGTCACCTTGAACACGAAAGATAAATAAAGTTTACTCCACATATGGCAAAAATAACTTACATTGATATTAAATAAAAATCTATATGCTTTTGATTTGATTTTGTATTAACATCAATTTTCTGTAGTATAAATAAAATAAAGTTTGTTTTTACAGCAATTTTTAGTACAGGGACTGATCTAATAGCTTTGTCGATTCGACAATCAAATGCCCACATATTTAAAGTTTGTAAGTAGTTTAAAGTTTTGTGATGGGAGTAAATGTTATTTGATGTTTTAAATAACAATCGTACACGTTTCGAGGCATGTCCTTAACGTACTAAAAAGGTGGATGGCCATATATGGATAAATAAGTTCGTTGCGAATGGTTTATATGTAATGTAAATATGTAAATACGTACTTGCGTATTTCAATTGTAGAGTATTCTGGCTTCTATATTCGAATTTTAACACACTTCCCGTTTTTCCAGTTTGGTTTTAGAAAAACTAATTCAATTTGTCTAATAAAATCGAATTAAAATCGAAAGAGGAGAAACTTGTTTATCGGCATCCTTGTGACACACTGACATCTTTCGCTAATCTCGGCTTCTCCGCACTTTGTATAATTAATTCTGGTATCGGTTGTGTGCGCTAATTCCCAACCTATCACACCCCCCTTTTACTGATCCTTTTTGGGGTCCCAAGTCATTTGCATTGATTTGCACATTTTTTTATTGGTCGTTTCGATTCAAGCCTGACGTAATTTGTTAAACTTTGTTATTTACTTCGCTGACATCGGTATAGCAAACTAATCAGCTTTTGCTTTTGTTGTCTTTAATTTATTGCCGATGGGGTATTTCGATTTAGCCGTCAAGGACTCTTTCACGCACATGGTTTCGCTTATTGGGTTAATAATGAGCTGGGAACATTGGCCACTCGCCAATGGAAATAAGTATTTTAACAAAGGACTAAATAAACGTATTTAATATAGGGTATAACCTAAGTGAGTTAAATCTACATTTTAACCGGCGACCATCTAATAATGAACTCGTTAAATCCTGGGTTATTAGAACCCAGTATTTATTTATTTTTATTTTATTGAAGCGCATATTAATTATTTTGAAATTGAGACTTAACAATTTAGGAAGCTTAACTTTCATTTTCAGTTGACTTCGGCATACATGTGTATATGTATATAACAATGCAGGATGTGATAAAAGTCACTTAAATATAAAGAAACAAAGAGGTATTATTTTGACCGTCAGCGCTGTGCCTTTAAAATATTGTTTGAAATTCGATGCCTTGAGTTGAAAACTAACATTAAGGAAGTCCCCTTCACCCCACTCCATCCTCGAACAGTTTGTTCTCAGCTGAGCAATTAATGAGCAGCAGCTGTTGAGCTCAAACAGAAATCCATAAGCCAGAACCAGAAATCGAAACCAATACCGAATGCAGACCTTTGGAGTTTATGTGAGTTTGCTTACTGAACCGGTATTTACCTGTCTCAGTGTGTCAGTTTGCTAGTTTGAGTTTACTTGCTAATTGCGCACTTTGCATTTTACTGCAAGTCCATGATATTTAACGGTAACCCAGTACAAGGGATAAATATGAAGCAGAGTCTAAAGCCTAATTCAATTAGTGACACGTGAATTATCCCTCTAAAGACCCACAGCGAGGTGAGAGAGTAAAGTTAAAGAAAGGAATAAACTGGACAGAGATATATGCGGTATATGTAGGAGATGTTCATATGTGTGCACCTATGTACATATTTAAAAAAACTGTGCACATTATCCCAATGTGTCTGCATTTGAGATGGCAGCGAGTGCAAAGGTACCGACGGCACAGAGAGAGATAGAGATATCGTGTCCCCAGCACAATACTCGGAACCCTCAACAGAACAATCTGATTAGATAAGGTTAGAGTTCAGTTCATCCTCCTTTGTTGGGGATGCGTTCGTTCACTTTAGAAAGCTGAAAATATCTTAGCTGTTAACAAATCGCAGAATTCATTCATATTGAATAAATATATGAATATCAGGGTTTTTACAATTTATTATACAATTTTCGCTCAATTATTTATCTTATTATATTTATTATATTTCAAACTTTGTTAAGAAAATATGTAAAATTAATTTGGCAATAAAAATTCTAATATGAATTTTATATTCATCGATTATTACAGCTATTATTTAACAAATGCTTTTTTATACCCTTGCAGAGGGTATTATAATTTTGACCAGAAGTTTGTTACGAAGTGAAGGAGACGTCTCCGACCCTATAAAGTATATACATATATTCTTGATCAGCATCATCAGCCGAGTCGATCTAGGCATGTCCGTCTGTCGGTTGCTATGTAAACTAGTCTCTCAGTTTTAAAGCTATCGGGCTGAGTCTTTTACCAACCCTTCGATCTGTTGCAGGTAGTATATAAGTCGGAACGGCCGTAATCGGAACACTACATCACATAGCTGCCATAGAACGATATTTCTTAGAAAACTCTATTTAATTATTATTTCATCATATCCTGAAAGTTTCATCAAAATCGGACCACTATATCCTATAGCTGCCATAGGAACGATGGGATAAAATGGGTCATTGAGCATAACTCTGGTGTTTATTAATATAAATAATTCATTCTTGGACAATATACATACAATATATGTACAATATACAAGTACCGTTTTTTATACCCTTTCAGAGGGTATTATAATTTTAACCAGAAGTTTGTAACGCAGTGAAGAAGACATTTCCGACCCTATAAAGTATATATATATCAGCATCACCAGCCGAGTCGATCTAGCCATGTCCGTCTGTCCGTCTGTCTGTCTGTCTGTCCGTCTGTCGGTTGCTATGTAAACTAGTCTCTCAGTTTTAAGGCTATCGGGCTGAAACTTTGCACCAACCCTTCAATCAGTTGCAGGTAGTATATAAGTCGGAACGGCCGGAATCGTAACACTACATCACATAGCTGTCATAGGAACGATTGGGAAAAAATGACAAAATTTTGCCATTTTTTAAGATATTTTTTCTTTATTTCTTGGTAAACTCTAATGAATAGCAATTTTAACATATCCTAAAATTTTTATCAAAATCGGACAACTATATCCTATAGCTGCCATAGGAACGATGGATGAAAATGGGTCATTGAGCATAACTCTGGTGTTTTTCAAGACAATTAATTCATTTTTGAGAAAAACAGTTTTCATAGACATTAAAGCCTTTTTGGAAATTTAAAAACCAAAGATCGGATCACTATATCCTATAGCTGCCATACCATCGATCGAACAGTTTAAAGGCAACTGGTCTGCAAGGGTATTCTAAGCTTCGGGTACCGCCTTCCTTGTTATTATGTCAGATTTAGGATATAGTGGTCCGTTGTGAATGTATTTGCTTTACGTTCGGCTTTGGTAATTGTTGGAGTGCCATTTATAATAAACCAATCAATTATCGTTAAGAGTCAACTTTTGCAACGCCTCCTTCTTTATTCACCTATGGTTTCATTTTCGTATTTTTATCTTTAATGCCAATTAGGTGATTGCAAATCAGTGAGTCATACGTATTTATTGTACATATACATATACATACAAATACAAATTGTATACAAATTATACATTATAATTATAATATATTATTACATTATTATTATTCAAAATTAACAAACACAAAATTGGTGAATTAAACAAAATAGAACACAAATTCAATATAGGTTCGAAATAAATATAAGAATAGACTTCTACAATATGGTAATGAATACAAAATTTGGTTTGACTTTGAAACTTTGTTTGTGTTTGACTTAAAATTGGGACAAAGCGTAACTGGGCCCTAAGCGCTTAAATTTCTATGCGAATTAGCCGGCAGCACCCCAGATAGACTTGTTGTGGCCTGGTTTTGTCATCGGGTCCGGTATTTATTATCACGCGGAGTTTAAAGCGGGCTGCAAAAAAAAGAGAAAAACAGTAGTACCAGTTTTGTTTGGAATTGTTTTTGTGTATTCTTTTATTATACCAGAATTTCTGGTCCACCGAAAATTGCACAACAAGTAGAACAAACAAAAAATGAAACATTGACAAAACTTTTCTAGTGGGTGTCAACGTTTTTTTTGGTTGTCTTTTCGGTGTTAGTGCAAAAGTCCAACGCCCACTGCCACACCCTAGCGACCGCCCTTAAACATAGTAAGCAATTTTGCCTTTGTTTACAAATTTGCGGCTGTCTTTGTTATTCTTTTTTGTTGTTATGTTTTTGAGTTCATCGCTTGTTTTAGTTTGTTTACTTTCTTTGGCTTGGTTTAGTTTCTTGCCTATTTGCTGCCGCTTCTGTCTGCCGAGTTGAAAGTTCATTTGCCGTTTTAAATGCCGTCTAATAGCTTGAAAGTTACTCGGATTTTCATTATATTCCCCTTTTTGTTTTGTTTGTTTTTATTGCATCCATTTATTTTATTTCTTTGGGTGAATGGTAACGTTTTGTGGGTTCACAGTGAGGGAGAGTGAGAATGGGAAAAAGAGAGAGTTAATAAGAGATCAAAGTTAAGTATATCGTAATTTGGGGCTAGCTAAATTTTAATTCTATTGAAATTAGTTTTTAGTTCGTAGTTTTTTTTTTTTTTTCTTTTTTAGTGGTTAATGGATTGTATTTTGTCATTAAAGACCTTTAAATAGGGATTTTTTTCAAAATATGTATTTATTTTGGATATTTAGTTTTCATTTACAAATTGATCCTTTTCTTATATTTTTATACACTTGCAAAGGGTATTATATTTTGACCAGAAGCTTGCAACGCAGTGAAGAAGATATTTCCGACCCCATAAAGTATACATATTCTTAATCAGCATTACCAGCCGTTTCGATCTAGCCATGCCCGTGTGTCTGTCTAGTCTAGTCTCTCAGTTTTTAAGCTATCGGACTGAAACTTTGCACCAATCCTTTTTTTGTTGCAGGTAATATATGAGTCGGAATGGCCGGAATCGTAACATATACATAGCTGCGATTGGGAAAAATATAATTGATTGATTTTTTATAAATTATACATCATACATTAAAACTTATTTAGAAATTGAAAACCAAAAATCAAACCACCATATCCTTTATCTGTCACTATACTATAATTACTATAATTTCTTAATTGTTGAATCTTCTTAATTACATTTAATAGACTAACACTTGGATTGGTTTGATTTTTTTTAAATTTCGCGGCACCAGTTAGTTTAGTGCTGGGCGAGGGGAAGGTTAAATAATTGTAATCTACTCCAGCTTAAAGTTCGAGCCAGTTCGATCATGCAATGGTTTTTGTTTTAATATTTAACTTGATACTGTCGTGCATTGAAAATTGTTTAGCCATAGGCAAATAAAAAAGTTTTGACTTTTTATAGGCATTCAAGCAATTTCTATTAAAGACAAAATAGAAATTGTGAAAACACACTAAGTTACCTAAATTATGGTCAGGGTACTAGAAAATTGATAAAGCCACGTCTGTCTATATTAATAAAAATAAGATCGGTTAAGATAATCATAGAACGGTAATTTTTAAGGAATAAAGCATTTATTTTGAAAATTATCGAATTTAAAAATATATATATCATAAAAATATCATATCGTTCCTGTCAGCTATGTGTTGTTTTCCGAATACACATGTACGATATATCTGTATATGCAAAATAAATAAGGGTTTTCGCACAGTTTAAGCACGATAGCTTTAAAACTGAGAGACTAGTTTGCGTAGCAATCGTCACTGGACAGACATGATTAAATCGACTCGTCTGGTCAGGTTAAAAACATATATTCCTTATATGGTCTTTATAAAGAAGTTAAAATATATTAAACATTAGAATTAGCCCTTCATTTTATTTCGACTGTTCAGCGGACTTAACAATCTGACCTCTCACCTATCACCCTAAGGATATAATTTCACCTTTCATCTGTCGGAGCTAAGCCATAATTTCCAGCCGGAATTCTGTTTTCTCGTTAGTCACTAGCCGAGTAAGTCTAGTAATTAGCCTTCTTTTTAATTTATTTTCATAATTTTCTTTTGACCAAGTTTCGCCTAGCGCTAAATTTTTTGACTCTTCTTTGCCATCGCTTTCTTGAATCTCCATTAATCAAACTTCTGGTCTTTGTTCAAGATCTCTTGCCTCCATCTCGCTACTCTTATAAATTTCTTATATATTTTCTTTGTCGATTATTATTATTTTTTTGTTTTGCCCCTCAGTCTCAAACAGTTGATGACCCCGCACGCCAACTCCATCCCTTTCTAGATCATAATTCCTTTTTGCCTCTTGTGTATTTTACGCCTTTTCTAATTGCCAACCTGCGAAATTATTTGTTTTTAGCTGATTTGCGGTAGAAAAACCAAAAATTGTAAACGCAGTAGGTTGATAAAAATAAAAATCGAATACAATTTGTTCCATTGTTGTTGTAATTACTTAATTGCTGTTATGGCATGCTTAAACAAAGGCTTGTCAGTTAGCTCCGGTCATACGTTTCAGATATGATTAGAGCCAGTACAAAACATGAATCTAGCTTCTCTAGCTTCGTGGCCGAAGCTTAGAATACCCTTTTATACCTGTTGCCATCTATCCGTTCCATCGTATGGATTGCATATAGTGTCTATAAAATCTATATTTTTCATGAATGAACTAATTGTTCGACAAATACCAGAGTTAATTTCAATGAACCATTTTCTTACATCGTCCGATTTTGATACAGTGGTCCGATTTTGATCAATTATCTTTAAAAAATAATGAATTTATGACCCTTTTTCTTAAACGTTCCTAAAGCAGCTATGTGATGCAGTGTTCTAATTCCGGCCGATAAAAGGTTTGGTGCAAAGTTTCAGCCCGATAGCTGTATACCTAAGAGACTAATTTGCTTGCAACCAACAGACAGACATTGCTCGATTTGGCTGATAATTTTGATCAAAAATATATATACTTTATGAGGTCAGAGATAGGTAACAAACCTCTGTTTATGTAAATACTATATGCAAACGTCTCCCTGAAAAGTTTCAATCAGATAGCTTTATAACAGCAATACAAGTTATCGAAAGAGCGACTGGGCTGTTGATCGAGATTATACATACATACTTACGGATATACATATATATTGCTAACTTCTGGAAAAAATTATAATACCCTTTTCAAGGGTTTTTAAATACAAACCAACGTATTTGTAAATATACATATGTACATATGAATGTAGGTACATACCTATATTTATTTGGTTGTCACGTTTTTATTGTACGTTTTTAGTTGACTGATATTGATTTCCAAATGTTAGCTTGTCAATTTTATTAGTTTATTAATAACGGTTAACCTTTACAATATAAAATTTAAATTATTATTATATATATATATTTAT
>JAJJHY010010789.1:1421022-1437658 GCA_021224005.1 Drosophila setifemur
TCTGACATATAAATATAGCAGAAAAATACAGTTTAGGACCAACAACAATATCAATTCAACTTGTTTTTGATTAGATCATTCGAGGCGAAATGTCAGTCAATCGAAGTGGAATGGCGAGGCGGGGAGTAAGAGAATTTGGGTGGTTCGCCCCTCTCAGTTTAACCTGCTGCTAGCGTGCGATAATTAACTGAAATAGACCCATGACTGTCAGTTAGGTGGCCACAAGACATTCTACATAGACATCTAAAAATCTATACAGTATATATGTATATATGAAGAAATGTGTACTGTGGTAATATTATAAGAAAATGCGAAGTGTTATGTACAAATTATTACGTTATTTTATTACTTAAATTTCTTTGGAAATTAGACTAGACTTATAGAATATTCAGAAAATTTAAAAAATTAAAAATGCTTATAATGCTTTTCCTTTTTTTTTATTATTTTTTATTTATTAATAAAAGGCTTGGGATTTTTTGTAGATATATCTGTATTTAGAATTTCCGAAAGTAGTTTTCATTAAATTTACTAATTTTATTAGGTATAAAAACCAAGAATATTAATGATGTTTATTAGTAGTGAAAGAAAAGAAGGCTAGCTTAGGGTCCCGAGTAAATTCGACTAATTGAACAAAATTTAACTTTGTAAAAATCGTTGAAAATTTAATTATTATATACCATCATTCGCAACTAAAAATATTGAACAAAATCAATTGCAAAGCACTGTATTTGTATAGATAGGTGTGTATACATATGTACATATATAGGTATAAATATATTTATAGTAGTCGCTGTAGGCGTCGGTAAGCACTTGAGTTGCAATCGCATAATATGGCGAAGCGACTGCAAAAGTGGGCTAGTTAAAAATTAAATGAAGAAGTTTTACCCTGAAAGCCATAAAAGCAGGGAGGATAGATGGCGAAACGAAGCCGGGCCATAAAGCACTATTTGAAACTTTTTTGGCCCTTTCGAAGAGGGAATCAGGGATGAACTTATATCGAATTTTTGTACTTGCTGAAAGTTTTACCTCAGTCAGCTCCCAACCAGGTACTTAAGACCATTCACTGATTTTTTTTGACAAGCTGTTAATAGCATTAAACGAGAGAGAACGCGAGTTCTAGAAATCTCAATTGCGAAGGAAAAGAGTACTATGGTGAAATCGAAGAAATTTAACAAAAAATTGTTGGTCATTTAACAAAAAGCAATTTCACTCAACTTGCTTTGAGAATTATTTTTTTCAGCCGTAATTGGATTCCATTTAAAATTGAAACGCATTTCAATACAATTCTTCGGAATGTATTTCAAAAAGTTTTTTTTTTCCTTTTTTTATTCTGGCTATGAATTCGCAAATCATTTTAGCTGTGGCTTTTGCGTGTATCGGAGAAAAAAGACAGCCCAACCTGCCTAGGCCGAATTGCCGAATTGCCAGGGGAAACAGTTTATGAGATACCATTAATTGGCCATCAAATTGTATAAATTTCATGTGGCGGTTTTTCCGCTTTGTTGGACAATAAGTCACACAAAATGTGGTTCGGCCAATACTTATGATACCAATTAAATCGATGGGAACGAGAATACGGTTTTAATATATTTATTTAGTTTAATTTGTGATATCTTTATTGGGTTTAAATATTAAACCCAATACAGATATCATAAATACATTTTTAGATAAGTTCAAGTTACGGAATTTTTGAATACATTTCTATTTAATATAAGAGATTAACAAACATTTCATACATATATTTTACATATTAATTATCACATAAACTTTCTATTTAATCAATTCATATTTTAAATTATTTAGCATTTAACAGAATAATTATAGAAAAATTATTTTAAGAAAATCTTTTTATTCACCAAAAGTAACGTAATCCTACTTCTACTTAAAATATATACAGGCCATTCAGCTGTTTGTCACCACCTATTGTTTTCTTGTTTTTGAACTCTTTTGATAAGCTTTTCGCTGATATTAATGCTGACCATGCTGATAAATCAATTTCCTCGACTGCTCGCAATAAATCTTAAATACATAAAACCAAAAGTGATTATTTATAAAATTTTGTTTAATAAATTGGAATTGTTAACCAAATACAATAAATATGTCAATTCGCAAAATTAAATTAACGTGAATAATTGAGACTGCAAATTGCAAATGTGAGAAGGAAAATTTGCAAATGGGACAATCGTTTTTCCAAAAATGTATTTCCGAGGAATGCAATGAAATATTTATGTACAATTAACAATTTGTTGAGCGACATTTGACAAGACAATAAAAACACAAAACCCACAAAAAAAAACTGATGAAATATTAAAGCCATTAAAAATGTAATTTCGTCAAAGTCGGCGAGGAAAATTGAATTAAAACAAGTTTTTGTGTCATCACATAAAAGCAAAACGCAAACCAAATCAATTAAAACAATAAAGGAAGATTATTTTCGGTGCGCGATCCTTGGAATGCCCTTGGAGACCAATTATCAATTTTTATGTTTCCAAAAGTGAATAATATATCTTTTATATCTAGTCAAGCTAAGAAATTTTTTAAGGAATTAGTCAATTATTAATTATATTATGATATAGTGTTTCGATTCCGGCTGTTCCGACTTATGTACTAAATGCAACAGAAGAAATGATCCTGCAAGGTTACAGTCCGATAGCTTTAATACTGGAACACTAGTTAGCTTAGCAGACTTCTGGCGGGCATGGCTAGACCGGCTCAGAAGTTTGGTCGGAGTTGTTTCTTTTACTGATTTACAAACATCTTGGCTTAATGGTAATACCCTCAGCAAAAAAAGAGCAAATTCAGCTTCGTAAAGCTTCCGGAAAAATTGTTTTTTTCCCGGCGTTTATTTAATTTGTTTATCATTCTAATGAACCTACTGTCTGCAAAATAAACTCAACTGTCCGATAGCTGCAAAATGTTAAATTATTTACTTGTTGGGGTTAAGCTGCAGGAACAAAAAGGGTCCACTTAAGTATTAAATCGAAGGAAATACATAAATTTGTGTTAAGATAAAGAAATCGTCATTCAGAATGTTGTATAAAAATATTTAGTGTATAGAAAATTAATTAAATTTTCTTGATTTGACTTTACTTAACAAAGTAGATTGATTGACCAAAGCAACCAGCTAAGCCAATATTCAACCCAGTTAACTACTGTACTTTGACGCACCTACCACTTGCAACGCAAAAAAAATACAAGGATTAGATTAACATTCAAGATTTCCGGCTGTTATTTACCCTGCACCATTAAAAGTTGCCGCATGTATTAATTAGCGAAAAATAAACTAAAGAACACATTATGGTCGAATGGCCTATGTATTAAGGCCGATTGGGATGACAAAACACATTTATGAAAATCGCGGGGGTGGAATGGGCCGTGGCGCAACAAATTCACAAACTTAATCTGCTAAGAAACTTAAGAGTCCAAATCAAAATGATCGGTTTGCTTAGCGCATACCACCTCTGAGATCCGTTTGTTCATACAAAGGACAGGCAGGCAGACATATTTTAGTTTGTGGAACGTATATTTTAACTACTTTAATATACGCTGGTACCTATGGACTTTCTATAAAAACAAAAAAAAACAAAAACAAAAGCATGCCGGCAAAACAATTTTTCAACTATCTCGCATGTACATCTACACCCACAAAAACACAACCTTGTGCGAATTCTGCAGAATGGAAACCCATCAAGTTATTCACCCCGTGTTGCAATATTTGCGCATTTCCTGTCGTACAAATATTTCCCATGCAACAGCTTCCCCTGGAGTTTTTCCTAGGTGGGTCCTTGACTTCTCTCTCTTTGCTAACAGAAAGCTGTAACACAAAACAACAATAAAGCCGGGGCAACACTGTTGCGAGCTAACTTTCTGGCAGAAAGTTCAAAACTCTGCTGAGGAGACAGATTGAGGAAATACGAATTATAACTACCCTAATACTGCATATGGCGTATACCTATAAACCTGGGCATACAAAAGAAAAATGTAATTAATATTTTTTACAAAATCGGAATTATAACATTATATGTTACTAGTAATAAGGTAACCGAATATAACATTTGACCATACGTGCTATACTTGTTTGTCATATTAAAACGATATAAATAAAGGCTTTCTGTGTTGTTAAAATTAAAAGGTATTTTTTATTGCCATTCTTGGAATTCAAATTTTAGTCAACACGAAAATTTGTATATCTACTTTTAAAATAATAGATTTGATAATATATGTTATTGACTGGCTCCAACATAAAAGTTAATTCTTTAGATACCATATCTTTGAGGTCTTAAGAAATTTAATATTTAAATACCAGTTTAAATCTCTCTGTTATTTTCGAGCGCACTACCTTTATATACATACGTATGAATGTGCGCCTTCAATATATTTATACTGTGTTAGCTACTTGATTCGAAACGTATATGGTGGTGCAATTGTTAAGACGCCTGGCTGATAACACGGTCTCAGGTTCGAGCCCCAGACCAGACTTGGTAGTCCATTTATTTTGTTGTTTTTCGATCTCGATTGATCTAGCTTATAACGAAATTGGTACAGGGTATTTAACAGTAGTGAAACTCGACTGTAGTATTTTAGCTTGTTTGTTAGTATGGAAGGAATATTAGAAATGGCTACTTAATGTCAACGTCGGACCACTATAACCTATATAGGTGATAAAAGAAACGATGGGTAAAACTCGGTATTGTGCTTAGCTCAGTTGTTTTAAAAAGAAAATGTATTTATTTCTTGGAAATATAGTGTTTACAGAATTAAAGCCGACCTGAAAAGATTGTAAATATGTCATATATCTTGCGTTTAAAGCAAATATATGTGTGGTTTATGTAATTTTATGTGAGCATTTAGTATTATAGTACTGTAATAGCCTATTCCCGAAAGGGTAAAATGGCTAAAAAAGTTTTCTCTGCAGCAGCATTCGCTGGTGAAAGAGGTAGATACACCCACTGGCGAGGTGAGAGAGTGACCATAGTGGGGTGAGAGGAGGTTTTCACCTAACTGCCAAACAAAAAGAAAACAATGTAACGGCAGCTGCAGCGACTACCCTCAAGTGATCAACAACAAAGTTAAGGCAAACCACAGACGTCAGGAAAACGGGGCATAGGGTTGGTAAAATGGGTATCCACCATGCCGAACTAGAACAAAAAATCATCCACGCATTTATTACACAGAAATTAAATATCATATTTTTGGCCTGTATACAAGAGTAAAGTATATATGTTCGTGATCAGCATCATCAGACGAGTCGATCTAGTATATAATTGGAAAATTGTATCCCAAAGCTGGCATAGAAAATATGTCTTAATTCGCCATTATTTAAGACAATTATTTGATCCTTTAGAAATCCCTTTTAAATGACGACGGCAACTAGTCTGAAATGGTATTCCAAGACAAACGGTTAGACGGACAGAACTATATCTCGACTCAGCTGGTGGTGCTGATCAAGTTGAAGATGTCTAAATCAATGCGTTACAAACTTCTGGTCAAAATTATAATACCCTCTGCAAGGGTATACACATTTTTGAGGAAGAATATCGAGCAAAGTGGAAAACTATATGTTGCGCTTAAAAGGTTCCCCTTGGGAGGAAGTCCCACCAAGTACACCGCTACATACCCTTTCAGATATAGAAGGCTGACCTTCAACGGGAGCACGCGAGATGATAACGAATCCTAGAGGAAGGCTTTCCTAGTTTTTAGGAAAGGCTGTGGCTGGATGCGCTTGTCTGCACTGGAATATAAAGCTCAATTTCTTGTTTATTTAAAAATGTACAGACTGACAGCATTCTTTGGTACTACAGCATCAGTAGTGATTGGTTTAGGAGTTCAATAGAATATGTAGAACATAGAAACAATCAAAACAATAAAAAGCTTCTTTATAAAATTAAAAAACTAACATCAACCGCTTTCTATAATAACCCAATTTGCACTGAATTTTAGTTAATACCATAGTGCAAATTTTTGGTAAAAAGTAATGAAAGCATTAATCGAGTCTAAGCAATTCTATATGTCCCTTCTAGCTTCATAAATGTTTATTTTGTTTATCTCAATAACCTTGAAAAGTACATTAACATTGAAAACACAAGAAAGGAAAGATAGCTTTGAGGTCCGACGCTTAGAATACCCTTCCAGGCCAGTTGCCCTTAAACCGTTCAATAGTTTGTATGGCAGCTCTAGAATTTTCTAAATTCATTTCTAAATTGGGTTTAATGTCTATATAAAGTATATTTTCCAAGATTGAATTAATTGTCTTCAAAAACACCAGAGTTATGGACCTAAAATGGGGCAAAATTTTACCAATTTTCTCCCAAATTTTCGAAAGCTTCAAAACTGAGAGACTTGTTCGCGGAGAAACAGACAGACAGAGAGGCTAGATCGACTCGGCTGGTGATGCTGATCAAAAATATATATACCTCCTTCATTGCGTTGCAAACTTCTAGTCAAAATTATAGTACCCTCTGCAATGGTATAAAAATATGTAGTTTGATAAGATAACTGTCTGGAGAAACAGAATAGAACTATACATTCATTTGCGCGAATATCTCAAGAGCTTGCCGACTGTGTAAGACCTAAAAACTTGATTTAAACTTAGTTTAAATAATAATTCTCGGATATCATTGTTACAAATAACACCAATTACTGTTTCGTATGTTACCGATTAGTCATGCATTGACAACGCTTTTATCTTGAAGTAAAATATATTATTCTACTCGGTGAGTAATTCACAACAGCTATTTGTTGAATACTTCGAGAGTAAACTAAAAAATAAAACAACAAACCGGTGATAAGATTAGAAAACCAAACCAAATGGGAAATTTTTAGCGAGCCAAAAGTTTAACCCACGCCAAACATATTAACATAACATATATTTGCTGTCATTTATACTATGAAATTTAGTCGGCTTATGGCCAATGAAATAATTCAAACAAGTAGGAAAATTGCAGTCGAGTTTCCCGATGTAAAACACCTTGTATCCATTTTGGCATAAGCTAAATAAATTAAAACCCAAGATCTTCGCGCTTTCAGTAAAACGTCGTAACCATTCGACCACATTTGTTTGAGCAAATAAACAGATTGCTTGTGGTTAGCGCCTGTAAACTTTGGGTATTTTTTGTGCGCTTTCTAATTAACCAATCTTGATGAAATTTTCAGTATCGGTAGAAATCTATGCTCCAATTGCATGTGTATTTTTTTAATGTTAGCTTGAAAATTGTTCAGTGCAGGGCAGTGCAAAAATTAAAATACAAATTGCGGGGGCGGTGGGCGTGGCGTCGACCGAAAAAAATAAACTTCAGTTGCGTCAGTACTAGGAGAATCTACACTGATAATACGGTTCCTCTAGCTCTTACAGTTGCTGAGATCCGTGTGTTCATCCGGACGATGGACAAACAAACATACGGACATGACTATATCGATTCAGCTCGTCATGCTGATCAGAATATATATACTTTGTGGGGTCTGCCACGCCTCCTTCTGCCTGTTACATACATTTGCACAAACTTAATATACCCTTTACACTTCGGGTACAGGGCCTAACAAGAAAGGATGGCTAGCTTCGGTACCCAAAGCTTAGAATACCCTAGCAGACCAATTGCCCTTAAGCTGTTTGATTGTTTGTATGGCAACTATAGGATATAGCTATCCGATTTTTGGTTTTTTGTTTTCTAAAACGGCATTTATATCTATGAAATCTGTATTTCTCAAGAATAAATTAATTGTCTTAAAAAACACCAGAGTTATGCTCAATGACACATTTTCCCACATTGTTTATATGGCAGCAATAGGATATAGTGTTCCGATTTTGATGATTTCAGGATATATTAAACAAATATTTACATGGAATTATCTAAAAAATAACTTAATTATCTTGAAAAATTACGAATTTATGAAACTTTTTCCCAATCGTTCCTATGGCATTATGGCATTATAATTATGAAGGGATCATCTCCGATCCTATAAAGTATATATATTCCTGATCAGCATCACCTGCTGAGTCGATCTAGCCATGTCCGTCCGTCTGTCTGATCGTCTGTCTGTCCGTCTGTCTGCCTGTCTGTCTGTCGGTTGTAAAACTATCACGCTGAAACTTTGCACCGACCCTTCAATCTGTTGCAGGTTGTATATAAGTCGGAACGGCCGTAATCGGTACACTTCATCACATAGCTGTCATAGGAACGATTGAGAAAAAAGATCGTAAATTTGACATTTTTTAAGATAATTGATTGATAATTGAAGTTTCATCAAAATCGGACCTCTATATCCTATAGCTGCCATACGAACGATGGCAGAAAATGAGTCATTGAGCATAAATCTGGTGTTTTTCAACTCAACTAATTCTTGAGAAATACAGTTTTCCTAGACATTGCAGCCGTTTTAGAAAATTAAAAACCAAAAATAGGATCACTATATACCAAAGCTGCCATACAAACGATAAAACAGTTTTAAAGCAAGCTAGCCTTCCTTTCTTGTTTTATTGTTATATTATATATGTATTTAAGCAGCTTATATTTTGTTTTAAAAGTAATTAGTGAAACAATTTAATTTTTAAATAACAATTTCTCTACAATTTAAAGCATTGCTTGTATTAGAATTTTTTTTAGCATTAGGATCCTGAAAATGATTTGAGAAAACTGATTTATTTTTATTTGCTTTAAGTAAGCCAATTTAAATATTTTTTTTTCATTTGGAAGAATTTTTTGTTGGGCGTATTCTCGAATTCTCGAAGAAGGGCTTGGTTATTTTTACCCAAAGAGTAAAGGGTTTATTAAGTTAATGCATATGTTAATGAATGAACCCCTTGTAGATCAAGTATATTTGTAATTATTAGCTAATCTACAGTTCCCCCACAATCTACAGTTCTTTAATTATTACTGTTAGACGTTGTCGGGTAACTATTAGCAAGATACTAAGATGCATGTTATTTAAGTAAGAGTAAGAACACTTGCATATAAGAAACTGGCGCTCGGTCATCCCTGATAGACCCCGTGGCCAAAGGGTAAATGTGTATATTAAAGTTGTGCAAATTTAAGTTAAAGGCAGCTGGTCTGCAAGGGTATTTTAAGATTCGGGCCCCGAAACTAGCCTTTCTTGTTTCCATTTTTTTTGTCCATTATTAATTTATTTTTCTTATTTTGGATCACTCGATTGTAATGTCATTGTTTGTTTTGCGGTTCTGAAAATTGCACTCAAAAAGGCAGATCTACTGGCAATGTACATACACATTACTAATAAAAAAGCTATGCAGAAGGAATTTAGCTATCCGATCATAATGATATAATATAAACATAATGGATTGAATTGCTACAAATATTGTAAATAGAATCTAACGACTAAAAACGCTAATTTAAAAAATCAAAAAATGTTTATTGAAATATTTAAAACAAAAATATTTATGTATATATTTATTAAATTTTGTTTAACTAAGATATTCAGCAAACATATTTTTCAATTATTACTATAAAATTATTTTTTGCAAGTATATTGCATAGGGACAGCATGGTGATCCATGGCAGAAAATGTTAAAACATTAAGTTATTAATACATTTTATGTAAAATTATTTTAGATACCAGGCAACATTTCGAAAAACAATAGTTGTATTACTTATATCTGTTATTTAAATGTATAAATTTGCATGGTAAAAAGTATACGTATGATAATTTTTTGGTTTCTGTTAAGGTTGATTTCGTTTTGAGTAAGTTTACATGCAATGAGGCCAATGATCACTCACAATAAAAAATAAGAAGATCAATAAAAAAAAATATATATTTACAACAAAAAAACTTAGGCTTTTAAAATTATAGTGCTATTCAAATGCTATTGATAACAAGAAAGGAAGGCTAGCTTCCCGAAGCTTAGAATACCCTTGCAGAACACTTGCTTTCAAACTGTTCAATCGTTTGTATGGCAGCTATAGGATATACTACTCCGATTTTTGGTTTTTTAATTCTCTAAATCGGCTTTAATGTCTATGGAAACTTTATTTCTAAAGAATAATTTAATTGTCTTGAAAAACACCAGAGTTATGCTCAATGACCCATTTTCTCCCATCGTTCTTATGGCAGCAATAGGATATAGTTGTCCGATTTTGATGAAACATTCAGGATGTATTAAAATAGTCATTAATAAGAGTTTTCTAAGAAATAAACAAAATGTTTTTAAAAATGGAGGATTTATAGCACATTTTTCCAATCGTTCCTATGGCAGCTAGGTGATGTAGTGTTCCGATTCCGACCGTTCCGACTTATATACTACCTGCAATAGATTGAAGGGTCAGTGCAAAGTTTCAGTCCGATAGCTTTAAAACTGAGAGACTAGTTTACATAGCAACAGACAGACGGACAGACGGACAGACAGACAGACGGACAGACAGACATGGCTAGATCGACTCGGCTAGTGATGCTGATAAAGAATATATATACTTTATAGGGTCGGAAATGTCTCCTTCACTGCGTTACAAACTTCTGGTCAAAATTATAATACCCTCTGCAAGGGTATAAAAATGTCAACAAATTCAAGTTCTTATTGAATTTCAAAACTTTTAAAGCAAAACGTACTTATTATGGAAATGCCCATATCCACTTAACACCTAAATTATGACCAGGCCACATACCATTCGTTTATAGCTTTTTAAATTTATTAGCCCATCTAGATAGTTTGTTTTCAATACCTTACATATTGTTAACACACTCTCACATGTTTTAACAAATGGGCTTAAACTTATTTGCTGCTCTTACTCATCTCACGGCATGGGTTTGCATTCTAATCAACTTACAAAGTACACAAGTGGTTTAAACAATAAGTAATTTCCAGACAACATAGTTTTTAAATATTTAATTTTAAAAAAATTAAATGAAATTAGCTAATGATTTTTTAAATTATATGTTATTGTGCTGTCAACAGCTGCTGTTAATGACCCAAACAAGTGATTGGTTCCAAATTTATATTATTTAATAGCGAACATAATTTGATCTACCAATAAGACTGTGTAAGCCAAAACTCTTGGGATTTGCGTGGCTGCAAGGGGCTGGAGGAACAAATTCATAAGAAATATCTGCACAGGCACATAAGGAGTTCAATTCAAAAAGTTTGCTCTAGCTCTTTCCATTTCTGAGATCTCGCCCATACAACATTATTTAAATGAAAAAGGACCAAAAAGTATTTAAGAAAAACAGTGAAACGAATGTTAAACAATTGAAATTGTTCAAATCTTTTGGAAAATTATCAAAGAGCGGTAATGGATTAAACGAACTAGCTATCGCAGTAAAAAAGCGGGATACGTCGAAAAAGGAATTTATTTGAAGGGGATTAAGACACACACTAGCGCAGTTTCCCCCAATTCGATTTCCCCGCCCTATTTGCCAACACACCGACATTGCCAATAGCGCAACGTTTCGGAAACAATTTGAAGGCCATAAAACTTGATGTCATAAAAGAGGCAGCACCAGGCACAGATTCTCACCCTCATTCCTCCAACCACGTCCCCCTCTTTTCCAGAAACTTTATGTTAAAACTGCGACGGCACTCAAGATGCGGCAAATGCGAAAAATACGGCAGGCACGCAGATACAAAGGAGAATGGCAGCATCGAAACTTCAGTGGAAGGACAAGGCGGCCATCGTCGACGGCGCCGACGACATTAGCAAACAAATAAACATTAAGCAGCTGTTTTTAGCGACGCCGGAGAAGCGTGCGAAATAAAAAAAACTGCCGGGCAAGAAACGGAGAGTGTTCAACAATTGCTGGCTCTCATTTCGACTCTTTGCCGGCAACAGTGATGTCTTCAAAATTGCTACATTTACATTAAGCTAAACTGTTCCGTTTCATTAAAAATTTTGAAAATATCAGTACTTTTGGAAAAACTCTCTTAAGAACGATATTCCTGATTCTAGATTTGCACTCACGAAGAATTAGAAAATTAAATTTTTGGACAATACAATACAATCATCAAAATAAAATAAATCTTGATTCAATGTTAATAAATTGCCTTGAATACAGACACTTTGAAAAAGCGACAACATTCCTAATATTCCGGGCATCACTGTGAGAACGTTCGTCTCTGTTGTGTTTTGCGACTTTGCGGCCACTTTAGCTATCACTCTCTCACCCACTGGCTTTCTCTCTTAATTTTGCTGTGGCTCTCCCTGTGCATTTTGCTCACCGCCTACTTATCAAAAGGCACTCACTCATTCATGGCCAGACACGTTCCTTTCCCCTCTATGCCCACGTGTCTGCTGCGCCCATTGGTAGGGAAAAACAAACAGACAAACTTACAGACAGATAGTCGGGAGAGAGATGAGACGGCGAGAGAGCGGCGAAATCGTCTGCAAAAGACGCTACGACATTCTGGGCACTCTTTTGCGCTTGGCTTTTTAGCTATATTTCAATCCTTCGTAGCCGACAGTCGCCGTTCGGCTGCTGCAGCGCCAGCAACAAAATTATTTGGTTCGAACGCGCAACCAGTGGAGTGCCGGACTCTCGTAAATACGTCCGTTAAAAATTACGGACGGAAGAAATACAGTACCATCTGCAATTTGCGGCAATCGAGCGATTATTACGTATACGCACCGCGTGCCGCCGCTTGGCGAGTTTTATTATTTTCCACGAGTGTCACAAGGCAAACGGTAAATATGGCATCAAAATGAAAATGAGCAGGCAAGGCAAAAGAAAAAAAAGATAACAACAAAGCAAAGAAAAACAACAAAACCAGCAATAGTTGGGCGAAATCAATGGCGATAAGGCGAAAAACAGTTCGAGGTAAAATAATATGACCCACAAGCAAATGGGGAAGCAGTAAGGAATACAGAGCTAAATAAAAAAGTGAGTTCAACTAAGGAAGAGAATTTTTATTTGAAAATAAAAATTTGTAATGAAATCGAAAAGGAAATGTAAAATTTAAATATATGAATATGTAAATAAAATGAAACAATAACCTAATAATAATTCAATTAAAAGCCAAGGATATATTGCAAAAAAAAATCAACATATGCAAATAGTATACAAAGAATGAAACCAAATACGCCAACAGTCGCATTAACAAAAAAATACAAAATGCAGACTTTAAAAGCCAATTAAATAAAAACCTAAACCAAATAAATAAACACAAAAAGCAAGACACTACAAATAAATAAAGTTAAATAATCAGAACCGAAGGAAAGAGAAAAATTATAATATTTTGCTTCTTCAATATTTTTGGACTGTTCACCTGATAACAACAAATGGTAGGAAAATATATTTATACATACATATGTGGATAGATTGTATGAGTGATCTTGATAGAGATATGAATATTTTTATTTGTGTGCCAAGCAATCGAAACCATTGTTCCATTTCCTTTCCAACGCTTTTGGTTTAACGGATAATGGAACACAAATATTAGTAATGCTATAAAACGATAAACTAAATAATTGCCATTTTGTGACTATAAAAATATTGGAAAATGGCAAATAAAATAAACTTAATAGATAAAAGCAAAATAGTTTGATAATAAAATATAAAGGAAAATTACCAACATTCAACGAAAATTTTAAAAATTAAGCTAAATTGATAAAAACAATTTATTACAATCATATAACTTGACTCAAAATCAGGCAGTGAGTAAGCCATAAGCATTTTGGAAAAATTATAAAACAAAAATGCGATTTAAAGTTAGTACAAAGGAATAAAAATTAAGTGGGCAAAGATTATTTACCCTAAATATACAGAATGCTGACATATGAGCTGATATTTCCAAATGTATCAAAATATTTTAAGAGTTTAACATCAATTTCGTTTCCTATAACCTGAAAACCAATTAAAATTCTGCAGGAGTCCGAGTTAACTTTCCATTTTCCAATTTTCCAAATGCTTCACAAATATTTGTCAACAAACATTTCTCAAAATATTAGATTGCTATTTTGTTTCACGTTCTTAAATTCGGATCGGATGGGGGCCGATGAAAGTTTTAAGATTATGGCTAACAAACAAAATTAGTTCGGAAAAAAATTAAATTTGAAATGTAATTGAACATTTAACTATTCACCAACAAAATAATAATCCAAAAGAGTAAATCCAATCAATGTCCAATCAATCCAATGTGGTCATTGTTAAGGGTCAATCATGAAAATTTAAAACGTTTAAATGGGCATTAATTTATTAAATCAAATACGATTTTCCATTTTTGCTGCAAAAGAGCTACTGTAAAACTTATAATTTAAATATTTATTTAATGCTAAAATCAGATCTGGTTCAAGTTTTTCCAAGGTTTATCACAATGAATACAAAACTTTAAATACCTTTATTTCATGGGGAAAACTTATGAAATAAATGCCAAAACATACTTATTTCGAGTGCCAATAACAACTTGTCCTCAGCTACCAAATTGGCCTCAATGAAAGCTTAGTTGCCAAAAATGGAAGAGACATTTAAAACTTTTCGAGTTATGAATGCTCTATAAAATGGCAAAATTGGGTACATACAAGGTGCGTTCAAAAGGACTCTGTGAATCTAGCACCCTCTAGTGGCGCCATCTATATGTCAACTGGTGCGTTAGAATCTATCCTTTATCCTTTATCGACTTCCAATAAAAATTTCATGACATTTCATCTATTGGAAGTGAGGTTATTGCGTTTTAAGTGTCAGTATGTTTTTTTCATCGGTGCGAAAATGAGCTTCGAACAAATAGCCAACATTAAATTTTGTTTTAAAATTGGTAAAACTTTTACCGAAACGTTTCAATTGATGAAACAAGTTTATGGCGATGGTTTCCTATCCCGTAGCGGAGTGCACGAGTGGTTTCAACGTTTTCAAAGTGGCCGTAAGGACATAAATGACGATGAACATGTGGGCCAACCAAAATCCGTGATCACCGAAAATTCCATCGAAACTGTGCGTGAATTCATAAAAAATCAGCCGAAATCATCATTGAAATTCATGGAAATAGAATTGAACCTCTCCAAAACATCGATTTATCGCATTTTGACCGAACATTTGGGCTTACAAAAGCTTTGTGCACGGTTTGTTCCGGTTTGTTTGGAAGTTGGCGTTTGTGGCACGATCTCATCGATCGACGCTTGTGACCGACTATTTGACCAAAAATCACATTTTAACCATCAACCACACCCCGTATTCACCTGATATGGCACCGTGCGACTTCTACCTTTTCGGAAAAATACATTTGCCGATGAAAGGAAAGCGTTATGCAGACGTCGAGGCCATTCAAAAGGCTTGCACCGGCATACTGGCGGCCATACCGGGCAACGAGCTAAAACAATCGTTCGACATGCTTTTGTACCGTGCAAAAAGCTATATTAAAGCAGAAGGAGACTATTTTGAATAAAATAAATTGATTTTGCCGAAAAAACTATTTGTTCTGTCTTTTTGTTAAAAGTCCTTTTTACTTTGGAACGCACTTGTATGTATGTATTATCAATAGAAATAATTAAAATGTAAAAAAAAACATTTAGTGATTGAATAATTGTTAAATCAATAAAGTCAATAAATAAATATTAAAAATAAATTTTGGCAAGATGTTCTCAACATTATTTATTCAGTTAGATTAATTTTTTAAATAATATCTTGTAATATCTGAATTATAAGATATCTTTGACACCCATTAGCAAAACTACCAAAAAACAAGAAAGGAAGGCTAGCTTCGGTACCCGAAGCTTAGAATACCCTTGCAGGCTAGTTGCTTTCAAACCGTTCAATCGTTTGTATGGCAGCTATAGGATATAGTTATCCGATTTTTTGTTTTTAAATTTCTAAAAAGGCTTTACTGTCTATAAAAACTGTTTTTCTCAAGAATGAATTAATTGTCTTGAAAAACACCAGAGTTATGCTCAATGACCCATTTTCTCCCATCGTTCCTATGGCAGCTATAGGATATAGTAGTCCAATTTTGATGAAATTTTCAGGATATATTAAAATTGCTATTAAATAGAGTTTTCCAAGAAATAAATAAATTATCTTTAAAAATGGCGAAATTCTGGAACTTTTTCCCAATCGTTCCTATGGCAGCTATGTGATGTAGTGTTCCGATTCCGGCCGTTCCGACTTATATACTACCTGCAACAGATTGAAGGGTCGGTGCAAAGTTTCAGTCCGATAGCTTTAAAACTGAGGGACTAGTTTACATAGCAACCGACAGACGGACAGACAGACGGACAGACAGACGGACAGACGGACAGACGGACAGACGGACAGACGGACATGGCTAGATCGACTCGGCTGGTGATGCTGATCAAGAATATATATACTTTATAGGGTCGGAAATGTCTCCTTCACTGCGTTACAAACTTCTGGTCAAAATTATAATACCCTCTGCAAGGGTATAAATATATAATATAAACAAGAAAGGACGGCTCGATTCGGGTCCGAAGCTTAAAATACTCTAGTGACCAGTTGCTATCAAATCGTTTGATCGTTTGTATGGCGCTATAGAATATAGTCTAATAGTTTATTTTCCAAGATTGAATTATCTTAAATAAACAAAGTTTAGCTCCAAACCCATTGTTTCCTTCGTAGTCTAATAGGCTACGTTATTATCTTAAGACTGTAGAATCAATCAATTATCTTAAAAATGCTAAATGTGTTTCCAATCGTTCCTATGACAGCTATGTGCAACAGGAAGAAGGTTTTTGTGAAGTTTCACAAATAGCTT
>JAJJHY010010789.1:1443153-1627953 GCA_021224005.1 Drosophila setifemur
TATATAATATATAGAATATATTATTATTAGAATAACTATTAGCACCTCAAATCCTTTTTGAGTTTAATAATAAAGTGATTTTTGTTTAGATTTACGTATACCAATTAAAATGGTTCAGAAATCATTTGCAAAATTTATTTTAACTATATTTAAAAGTAAATAAAAAAAAAATGCAACAATGCGAATATAATTTAACGAACGAAACGATAAACGTTTTTTGAATCAACGAATCAAGTGAACTCCACGCAGATCAGATACATTAAGGCGTTTTTTCGTTTGGTAGCCATACTTATTAATATCAGAAGCAGAAAGCAAAATTTTTTAACGAACAACAATATACAAATATTCTGTTTACTTATGAAAAATTGAGCCTTTAGGTCCAATAAAGCTCACAATGTTCATCCAGACGGACATAGCTACATCGACTTGCCTATTCATTCTGATAAAAAATATGTATACGTTAGGGAAATAATGTATTTTCTTGTTTAAATAAAATAAGTGGCACGGATTGGATCCCAAGAATGTTTAAAAACCGATTATAATCCATTTCACCGTACACTACTGTAAACACCATCGTAAATACCAAAGCCGAAGTGCGCTATGTATACGAAGTTTTGTATAAATCCTTATATGTATGTAGCCAACAACATATACATATTTCAAGGTAAATTTCCCTGTTTACCGATATGTTAAAGAGAATACCGACGAAAAAACAACAAGAACAAGTAAGAACATTACAGTCGAGTTTCCCGACTGTTAAATACCCTGAACCAATCTTGTTATATTCAAAATCAAGATTTTAAAAAAATGCAAAAAAAGAATTACCCAGTCTGGGGTTTGAACATAGACCTCAGGTGTTACGAGGCATAGGTTTTAACTATCGCACCACATAATATATTTTGAATTAAATAGCAAATACAGTATAAATATACAAGTATTAAAGGCGCCATTCACGTTCTCAGCGTCCATTCTCTAGCAAAGTTAACTTGAACAACCCCATTTTGCAGTGTTTCGTAGCAAATAATAAGGAAATCATTTTACAATAGTACTTAATAATTAGCATAACAAAAAAAAATATAAAAATAGATAAAACAAATTTTCAGGTGTCGCGGGGATTCGAACTCCATACCGCAAGCGACTTACCATTTATTTGACCAAAACAGTCAGCTTGCGAAGTGGAGTCAATGTGCTCGTGTTCAGGTTGTTTTCTGGGCGCCATGTGCTTCGCAACAATTTGGGCCTCTGGTCGTCAAGTTTATGTTGGTAATCCACAAGACACAAATTACAAAAAAAAAATAACAATTGATAAATGACACAGTAAAAATTAAAAATAATTCATATATCTTAAAATCAGCTAACAATAATCAGTAAAAAAAGGAATTTCAAGCATTTATACAATATATTGGTATTGAGGTTGCAGAGAAGTCAAGGCTATTCGCACTGAAGTGAGTTTGGAACTCTGCTTGGGGTTAGTCGAAATGTTAAAACTCGATGTCGATTTTTAATTTAATCCTTTACTCTTCTTACTGTTTTTAAATCATGTTTAAGTCTCCAATTGTTTCCACATTATCATCCACATCGTCTAAATAACAATTTGAAATCATAAAATAAAAAACGGACGTCGGCCATAGGCAGACCAAGTCTTTGCAATAACTGAACATCCACCTCTGCCCAATTCACCAACATGACTCACTCAATTCAGTTAGCCAACCAGCCCTGCCGATTTTGGCCAGCTGCTACGTGCTTACGTGTGGTGCGAATGCCTCTGAGGCCTGTGCCTTCATAATAAGCCCATAAAAACTGCTCTTAAACCCTTTCGATGGAGGCCCGTTGTACAGAGTCTGTGTAGTTGCTTTTAATACAAATTTGCCCTGGTATGGGTACTTTGAAATGCCAATTACGTGCCTCAAAAAGATCCCAAGATGTTTACGGAAGGAGTCAAACTGGTCATAACATTTGTAAGATCATGTGCTCAATTATTCAGCCCCTAAATAAATAAATATCGGCCACTGACACGTGTCACATTTACCAAGAGCCTCGATCCATATAGTGCAATTTTTCACACACTCAAGCCCGGAAAATATAAATACATAAATAATAAAATAAATAAATAAATTAATAAAACGAATGTTTTCGACTCTGTTAAGATTTTATAATGTCAAAGTATTCCGAAATTTTGCTTGTGCAAGCCAATATTTAATGTGAATTCTGATGGAAACTTATCTATATTTTTGGTATCGGCTACGATCGGAAAGTCACAGGTCAGGAATTCCCTTTTCCCCGACGAACTTTCTTGAGAGTCTTGCGACCCTCGACGCAGGGAGATCCTGCGGGAAAATATGGGTTGCACCTAGGCAGAGATCCGCTGAACCCAGGTAAGGCTAACACACAAGCGCCATATGCCTGAGTTTTCGGTTCCCGCTTGAGCTATTTGGTTAGCGTGTTCACTGCTGCTTTCTCAGGTCCGGGGCATTTCTAAACTTTCGCCAGGTACCCTGCAGCTATGGGTCTTTCACATGCGGCCGTAGGAGCAACAGGATGGGCATCATAGTGTCCCATACAAGGGCACCACAGGCCCATCGCCCGACCGGCACCCATGGGGATGGTTTGCTGAAGGTTTTCTTTTAAATCCTTGTTTAAGTTTCATATTTTTCAATGATTTACATTAGTAATGTATACGTAATTAAAATTTATCCCTTCCCCAATGTGTCGCGACCTCGTTTATGTTGGAGTGATCAAAATCGAGGAATTAGCTGGCGTTGATTTTTGCACATGGGACGTGGACTTGCACAAACATTCCTACATATATGTATGTATATAAAACTGTGTATACATGTACATACATATACATACATGTAAGGAGCAAGAACTAGAAAAGTGGTGGAGCTAGAAGCGAGCGATCCTGTGCAGGTCTAATTTACGAGCAGGTCGCAAAAATAATTTACTTTTCAAACGCAATGGTGGCAAAAGGGGTGTGACAAAGGTTTTCAGTGGGTTGACGGATTGAGGGGATCGGGAGCGTTTAAACGAAGGTGCAAATTAAATCAGCATGCATATCCGTTTGACACCGTTTCGCCAACGCTGCCAGCTCATGCCCACCAAAACCCTCCTCTTAAAAAGGGAATACTATAGGCGAAAGAGGGTTGTATATTGCCTAATGGGAGTGAAAAACAGGGGGCTCTACAAAATAGCGTACACATTGCAAATGACCGAAAAAAGTGGACTGAGTAACGATAGCGGCAACGGGGGAAATGGAAAATGTGAAAACTTTTGGTCATGTGCAGTATGTGACTGTGTGTATGCTAACCTTGTTTAAAATCTGGGACGCATAGATATAGATGGCAGGCGGTGTTCTTTCCATTTTTTGTGCCACGCCAAGGTATTGAAAACAGCAACAACAATAAGAATAAAGCCGAAGAAGGATAAGCACTACTAGCTACCAGTTTCCAGTTGCCAAGAATAAAAGGGATGTACTGTACTCAAATGTGCTCATATTTGTATACCCTTACAGAAGGTGTTATAATTTCGACGAGAAGTTTGCAACGCTGTGAAGGAGATATCTACGACCCCATAAAGTATATATATTCTTGATCAGTATCACCAGCCGAGTCGATATAGCCATATCCGTCTGTCTGTCTGTTGTCTAGTTGATTGATGCTTTATAAATCACTATTTAATAACTATTTTTACCTATCCTAAAAGTCTTATCCAAATCAGGCCACTATATCCTATAGCTGCCATACTAACTATTAAACGGTTTAAAGGTTAACAAAAAAAAACGGCAATAAAGCTTTTACACAAAAAATGTTGTTTGATGTATTTCCACGGAAGCTTAACAGAGACGGAAAAGGTTGGTTTACAAAAATGATCAGAATCATATTTTGTGGCAAGGGTGCTAACATTGTCTGATGTCTTGTAAGTGTTTCTTAGATGAATGAAAACAGCATATTTTTAAGTTTCATTATAATATATAAATATCAATATTAATGAATTAATGCTAATAATTATTACATTTCTTCTCATTTTAGGTAATAGAATGGTATTGCAAAATTCAAACCTACAAGTAGACATTTTGTAATAAAAAATTACGTATGAATAAACAATATTAAGGTAAATACTCAAAACTCGAAAAAAATATTTCCAACTCGGATACCCGCCTTACTATAAAATTTTACAATATTAGAGCCAACATTTACATAAGCCTTATATTTAAAGCATAAGTAAAAAATTATGCTTATATTAAGGAAGCCAAAACAATTTTATACTCTTATCTCCGGTCTTATGAATTCCTAAAACATTTCTTAAGCCCATTAAACATATATTGCATTAGTGGAAATGTAGCAGAGAGCCGACTCTATATAGCCATGACCGACCGACTGCCCATAATTTGACCGTCTCAGGCGGAAAAAATAATCTCAGAGCTACAATTTTAAATAAGCAATCTAGAATTTACCCCACGCACTTATTTTTTATTTCTTACATTAAATAGGTTCACCCATCACGGAGACCAAAGAAACAAGAACCTTACACATGTAGACTCAATTAGTGCACCCGCAGAATAAGTTGGTTTTACCGTTTGGGCAGGCTCCCTGTCACCCCAGCAATTAATTTATAAACCATTGCCCTATATTGGTGCAAAATGACAGATAAACTAACCCTTAAAATTAAGCAAGCTCTTCGTTTTTTTTTTTTTTTTACCTTTTTATTTTGGTACACAAATTTTAAATAATAACTAAAATTGTTAATGGCCAGAGCCACGGAACAACAAAGAGTTGACTAACTAGAATTTTGTTTGCACATATGCAAAAAAGTTAACGACGGTGGAGATGGGGGCTTGGTGATGACGACGGGGACTCTTGATACTTGCTTAAATAAAAGATTTTTTAATTAAAAATATTTCACCTGCAAAGTAGAAAAAAAACACGACGAAATGAAAAAAAGCGTCGACACAATTTTCCTCTTTGCACTCACATAAATAAATGCAACCACGCACAAGAGCAAAGACGCCAACAACAATAACACCAACGCCAAAAACAATAACAACGACACCAAGCAACAAAATTATACCGTAATAAATTAAATAAAAAATGTTTAAACTTTAAAAATATTTTTTTGTTACAAATTGAAAAAAAAAGTATTATATTAAATTAACTATATCACATAAATTAATATATTTGAAAAAAAATAATGCTTTTATGTTTGTGTTACAGAAAGACCACTAAACGCTTCTAGCTTCGGAGCTTAGAATATATAATCAAATCGCTTGATCCTTTGAATGGCAACTATACGATATAGTAATCTAGGTTATTTTTAAAATTTTCTAAATGGACTTTTCTAGATCGAATCGGCTGTTGATACTAACCAAGATATAGGGTCGGACTCCGTCACTGCGTTGCAAACTTCTGGTCAAAAATTAAGTAAATTAAGTAAGAAATTTAAAAATCAGTTAGTTTATAACAATATTGGTACAGATTATTTAACAGACGGCAAACTTGACTGTGATGTTCTTGCTTGATTTTCATTTTGCTATAGCAGTTATGGTATATAGTGGTCTGATTTTCATAAGACTTACAGATAAACTGATTTCTAAATATTTAATCGATTATATCAAAAAATATCAAAATATGTTTCTTTTAACCATTATTTCCTGGAAGCTCTGTTCTCCTATTCCGCCCGCTCCCGCTTATTTACTACCTGGTACAGATTCTGTAGTAAGTCCGATATTTTTTATAGAAATGAATACATCATCTTCTTGTCAAAAATATAATAGCCGCTTAGGGCGAATTAAGAATGAATTAGGAAGATTTTCCACTATTAAAAACAGTTCGTTTCATAAAAACCATTTCTGATTCCCTTTTTTTACCGATAATTTTTCTCACTGCTTATTTATAATAAACACCAACAGCGTAAAGAGCAATTTAACAACAAAGACACGTGCCAAATGGTCAAGGAGTGAGAACAAAAAAGGTTGACGCGAGTAAAATGTGGGGTGGGAAAGTGGCGTGGGGCATCGGCAGTGGGTCAGCGAAATGAAAACAAGCCGCGGGCGTAAATATAAATAATAAATAAATAAACGGGTCAAGCAGCGGTAGGCGACACAAGGGAGGGCTCCCGGGGCTTTGGTGGCAAAGGAGTCGGGTCAGGCGGACCAGGGAGAGGCGTTATATAAAAGGAGACAAAGGGCAATAATTAAACCGATACGCAAACAATCGAACCGTGGGTTTTCCTTTAAGGCCACCGAAGCCGCAATGACAGCGATTTACAAAAACAAGAATAACCTTGGGGAGCTAAACGCGTCTGTGCTATGTTAGCTTCTAAACTGAATGACTAGTTTGCTTGCAAGCATTGATGGACATTGATAAAAAAAACTGGATGTATATACAGATATAAATATATCTTTAAAAAAATATCTGAACACTACATGTATACAAGTATATATATATTTAAATATATATATATTTATTAAGGATGTATAAAGTAAGACATTAAAAGGCGACTATTAAAAAGTACCGGGACTTTTATAAGACCCGAAAAACAAAATCAACAGAGTCACATCGTTAAGCTTTTAAAGACAAATTAAAAAAATTATAGAGGAAGAAGCTTAAATAAAAACAAGAAAGGAAGGCTAGCTTCGGTACCCGAAGCTTAGAATACCCTTGCAGACCAGTTGCCTTAAAACTGTTTGATCGTTTGTATGGCAGCTATCGGATACAGTGGTCCGATTTTGATGATACTTTCAAGACTTAAAATAGTCATTAAATAGTTTCCTAAAAAATAAATAAATTATCTTAAAAAATGGTGAATTCATGGCACATTTTCCCAATCGTTCCTATGGCAGCTATGTCTGGATACTACCTGCAACAGATTGAAGGGTTGGTGCAAAGTTTCAGCTTTATAGCCAATAGCTTTAAAACTGAGAGACTAGTTTACATAGCAACCGACAGACGGACAGAAAGACGGACAGATCAAGAATATACAAACCTTATAGGGACGGAGACGTCTCCTTCACTGCGTTACAAACTTCTGGTCAAAATTATAATACCGTCTGCAAGGGTATAAAATGGTTTGAAATTAACTAAGGGAAGGGGAGATGAGCAGGGACACCATAATATGGAAGTGGGAACGCAGCAAGGACATGCCACGTCATGCTGACAGTGGGCGGTGTTCGTTGTGCTCCTCTGATATACTTATACATGTGTCATCACTAAACTTGATTGAGTAGAGCAGGGGTGTAGAGACAGGAGGCAGAAAGTGAGGGATGGGATGGCGAAGGTCTTAACATGACGCTGTAATAAATTTTGAAAGATGACCAAGTCTTCTGTTGACTGTTTCACAACGGAGTACACTTTAAAAATCGAGCAGTATTCCGATATTTTAAAGAAAGTGTATATCCCAAAATAAATTATTTATATTAAAGATCAGGGCCAGTTTCCCGCAGTTCATTTAACGAACTTCACTTTATGAACGTATGCCCAGACCATTGAATACTCGTTTCGTTCCGGTTATGTCAAGGCTCACTAAATGCAAAAAATGCTTTATGAGGACGGTCACAGAAACTGCAATATTGATTGCATATTATATCCTTGCAGAGGGTATTAAAATTTGGACCAGAAGTTTGTAACGCAGCGACGGAGACATCTCCGACCCTATAAAGTATATAATATCTTGATCAGCATCACCAGCCGAGTCGACCTAGCCATTTTTAACTAACACAAAAGGACTCTTCAAACAGTTTGGTGTCTCTAGCTTTTACCATCTCTGAAGCCATACTTGTAGTCTTCTTAAAGCTTTTAAATTGTTTTTTTTAGACAACAGTGATTTTTAATTTTCTTCATAAAAAAAACACATTTGAAAACAAAGCTAGAGTTCAGTCAACTATCTGAACTAAATAATTTGTTTGTCAATTTGTTTAAATTACTTTAAAAAAAAGGAATATCCTTTGACATCTTTAACGCTTCATTTTTAAAAATGTGCTTACGTAACTTCTATAACAACTAGTCTGGATAAGGGCTGCGTTATAAGTTCTTCGAAAATATTTCTGACTTTGGCTTCAAATTGTATTTATGTTATTATCTTCCTCCAACAGTAACCCAAACTTGTATTCATGCTCATTAAAATGCATTGGTTTTGATTGGGAAGTTTTGGAAGGAGCCGCTATAAGAAAGCCATTAAATTTTTAATTCCAGCCTATACGAGAAATGTCCTTGCGTTTTGACGAGATCAGATTTATTAAATAGATTGCTGCTTAAATAGAAGCCTTTTATTATGGATATAAAATTGTATTAGATAATTGATATTTTATAAAAACTCGATACTTTTGAAATCTACTATATGCCGATATTTAGAAGATATATTATTTGCTTCTTTTGCAGGTAGTATACTTGTATTAGTAAAAACGGCCGGAATCGGAGCACTATATCACATAGCTGTCATAGAAACGATTGGGAATGTGTTGCATACGGAAGTTTTTTTTAGTATATTTGATCATTTTTAATTAATTTTTGAAGATAATGAACTCATTCTTATGAAATAGTCTTTTAAAAGGGGTAAACGCCGAAAAAGCGGATGAGTCTAACCTAGCAATTCTTCCTTGTGTTCTATAATTTTCGGTTTTTATTTGATCCTATGCAGATAGTTATAGTACTTCATTTTATATATTTACATAGATTCACACCCTCACATGAGAAACAAGTAAGCACATTACAGTCGAGTTTCCCAACTATTAAGTACCCTATACCGATCTTGTTATAAGCAAAATAAATCAAGAACGAAAAAAAAAATGCAAAAAAAGGACTAGCCAGTCTGAGCCAGACATCCTAACTGGTGCACCTCCATATAGAATAGCTAATACAGTATAAATATACTGTCACGGCTCCTTGTGCTTGTTACATACATTTGCACAAACTTACTATACCGTTTACCCTTTGGGTAAGGAAGATGCAGAATGCGTATTCAGCATACCAAAGTAAATAAAAATCAGTTAAAAATACTCAGACAGCTTTTTTTTGCAGACCTAAGGTTTTAATTACATGTTGCGGAAAACACAATCTACACCTTCTTTTGCTGAGTGTTGAAGATATGGTTTTGGAAGAGATGGACCAGGAAATGAGCAACGCCGAAATAAACAAAATGTACATAACGCATTCGGGGCAAATGGGATATACAGCACTCCATGATAATCAGTTTTGGACACTTTCCGTCCCAAGCAGTATGTGTCTGGCGTTATTTGCTTGTGAACTTGACTAAGGCTAGGGGTGGGGAATTGTAGAAGGCTTATTACCAATACGATAAGTTTGTGCAGTAGTTTTGCGATGGTAATATTTACTCATTGCATATTCTGCTTTAAATTATCTTATCCTAACGGGAAGTTACAGATGGAAATGCATTTTCTGGGACACATTTTTGGCATTGTTGTGCCAAAATTAAATTCAGTGGAAAAGTTTCGCAAACTATTCCCATAAATTGTGACATCAAACTAGAACACATATAGCTTCAAAAGTGGGACTCAATTAAGTATAGAAAATAAATACAAATATAGTATTACTAAATTCGAAATAAATATTCTTTTTCAAATTGAATTTAATTTGCATTTTAACTTAAACAGCACCAAAAGTAATTTACCTAAAACATATTGAAGGGTCTCGACTACTTTTGCCTGATTCACTTTATTAACGAAGATTTATCATTTGATATCTCATAGGGGCTGAAATTGGTTTTAATATAATAAGAAATATTGTGAGGCTTATTGTATAAAATAGTTATATAATTCTTTAAAATTGTTTCCATTGCAAGCCACATATTTTTCCTATCTTTCCGGCAGCGTGCAAAATCCGCCTAGACAAATTGTTCGCCTTTTTCCCTCGGCTTGAACTCGTACGGCTTTTGAATCATGCCCAAGCTTTTCAGACGATGGGAAAAGTTGCTTGCTCAGTCACGTTCAATAAGAGCCCTTGTTGCGTTTGACAGTGATCTTCATCCAGTAGACCCTCCATCCCTGCGTCTTTGAACTTTTTCACGACTCCAAGACGGTCATTGTCTTCCATTTTTGAACAGTTGATATCCTTCTTGACTTGATCTTGCACTAGTTCATAAGTTTCTACAAACATTCGATTCTCGAAGGAATCGCTAAAGGCAAAACTTTCCCCAAATGACGCTATTTCTGTTCTAAATTTTTTCACCCCAACAAAAAACAATTAAGAACATAGAGTCGAGTTTCCCGATTGTTAAATACCCTATACAAATAATTGTTTAATCCCCGCTCGAAATATATCGTAGCACTTGCACCGAGGATAGCATAACAATTGCGCCACCGCGCACATTAACACCAATCTTTTATAGAGGAAACTTTTGTTTTTGTCTTGTCCACTCCATCTTCACCCAAAACACACATACATACATATGTATATGTACATAAATATGTATTTGAAGATAGTGTGCTCTCAGCGCCCAATCTCTAATAAACAGATAGCTTATTGTTAGCGGCTGTATTTATTGTGTGCTTTCTAATTAACCAAACTTGATAACATTTTCAGGATCGGTGTAAATTCATGCTCCAAATGAGTGTGGCATAGCACAAATACTCTAGCTTAAAAATTGTGCAGTGCACTGTAATGCCAACATAAAATTCCTCTAGCTCTTACAGTTTCTAAGATCCGTTCGTTCATCCGGACGGACAGACGGGCATGGCTATATAGACTCAGCTCGTCATACTGATCAATAATATATGTATATACTTTGTGGGGTCTGAAACGCCTACTTCTTCATAAACTTAATATACCCTTTGAGTAAAGGGCCTGCGAGATGATGTAAGTTATTGACCGATGCCTCAGCTTGCCTTATAACGCCTGTGATCGGAATTTTCACCGATTTTCGATGCTGGCGACGCCTGTTTTAAAACGGGGGTTTTCTATTTGTTCGCCCAATATTTAAAATAAATGAAAAATGCAATTCTATAAGACTAAATACAAGCAAGAAGTTCCACGAAATTTCGTTTTAACTTTCGGAGCTGTGACAATAAATTATGGGCAAGTTCAGCCAAAAGCAACAAAACTCCCTCGGTGGGCGTGCGTCGCCAAAAAACCGAAAAAACCCATTCCTTGGAGCAATTCATTTCAACTCGTTCAAATCTCATGTGAAGTCGCCTCATTATTTTGTGTTTCTGCTCGTAAGCATTATTTTTCTGTCGCTTAGTTGCTCGGGTTTGCTCACCGACCCCCAAGAGTGACATGGCACTGTCCATTTTGGCCAAGTCAGTTGCCCTCCGTGTCCCTGCACAAGTCCCATCCCATACCTTGTGCTTGGGGACGTGTGCCAGAGTCGCAGTCCTAAAAAACCGGCAACAACACGCGCAAACACAAACGAACTTTAACCGGCACAAAATACACCTGCGACCCAGTTAAAAGGAACGCAGCAGGCAATGCAGACAAATCAGTACAGAAATTTAATTTGCATGAGCCACGTTTCGAGCGTCCCTGCTTCTCTTCTTCGTCTACTTCGATTCCTTGAACCCTGGCCAAAATGGGCGTCCGACCGGCCGGGTAGAGTCAACAAAGCGGAAACAACAAAGTTGGAAACCCAATTCGCATTTTGCCAGTCTCGGAGGAAGCTCAGCCCCAAACTCAGCTTGATTTTCCACCCGGCTCAGCCCCGACTCGACCCAACTCTGGAGTTGGTTCATGTGCAATCGCTTTATTTGATTTTCATTTTCCAACCCACAAAAAAGCTAGCAACATGGCAGGACAATGGCACCGCCAAAACGCGGTCAACGGTATCGGATTTTACCGAATCTAAAGATACCCCTTTGGGCATATCTGATTTTTATATACATTTGATTGTACAATTACTAATTAAATTGAGAAATTGGTAAAAACAAAATTTAAATTTTATTCGTTTATGTTTATAGAAAAGTTATGTTATCCTATTCTTGATGAGCACCAACACCCAAGTCGATCAAGACATGTCCGTCTGCCTGCCTATGCGTCTGGCTTATAACTTGACTAATCCTGAGTATGTTGTTGAAATGCTACCACAATATCATAAAGGAGTCATAGGGAGAAACAAAAAATGATAACGGAGCATGACTGTTGTTTTTAAGGATAAATATTTTTTTTGTTGAATTTCACGTTAGAGTGGCATGTGTCTATGGTGCTTTTTAAAGTTTAAATATATTTAAATCAAATTCAATTCAAAGATTTAAATCTATAATTCGTTTAATGCAGTTATATATTTTTGTGGTATCATGCTAAGCCTAGTATGAATTTAATAAAAATAGGTCCTTGAAATTTTATTGGATTTGAAGTTACGAGAAAACATTACATTATGTGACCATGAATTAAAATAATCTCGACTGCAAGGGGTACCATTATAGAAAACGTTGCTATAATTTTCAAAACTCAATCGTGTACTTATATTTGTGTTTCTGTGAATGTGCTTTGTCTATATGTTTATTTTTAGTACAAACTTTTTGGGCAAAAAAATGTCCTACTGAACTGGGCCCAGTCTGTGGCAGGCATTGCAACGACCTCGCAAGGAAGCACTTGGGCACTGGTTAAGGCTAACATCCTGCTACCACCATTGCCACCCCACATCCGCAGCCGCATCTACTAGGCGCCTCCCACTTTTCTGCTCCAGGCCCCCATCCACAACCACCTACTCATAGCGGGTGCTAATGCACTTGCACTCAGAGCAAGCACATAATTCGCTACCCTAAAGCTTGCATGCGAGAGCAGCCCACACTCAAAAGCCGCCACAAGTGCAGTGCGGCCCAGGACTAGCCACCCAACCAACCACCATTCCAATCTTCCCTCCCAGATCTGGGTTGCCCGCATTACAGTGGCTGCTAATTAAGCAGAACTCTAACGCTTCGATGACCATCATAAAACTATAAGGGCAAATAATGAGCAACGTGTGGACGCCGAGGATGAGGAGTGTGAATATTTTTAATTAGACTTTTTCATTGGCAAGGAAAAATAAAAATAAAAACGGAAAAGTGAGGAAGGTACAGGTAACACATTCTGTATGGAGAGGTTAATTATTTCAGGGAAAAACGGGAAAACTGGTGCTGATAAAGTTACTAGATCGAACTAAAAGTCATATTCTTTAAGAACAATTCTGGTCAAGACTGGTGAAATAGGTAGGATCTTTCGTATTTTATCAGTCCTGTCAGAGGACCACCAAAGCTACCGATAGTGTGTTCATGTTCGTCTGTTTGTTTGCATGACTGTCTGTATAAACATACCGATTTTAGAGATGGTAAGAGCCAGTGGCAGCAAATTTTTTGAATTGGTCACCTTATGTGTTTGATAAGATAAAGTTTACGATTTTTGTGTCTGCCATGGTCTTTAAATTTCCTATTAAATTAAAAATAAATTAATACCGATAGAACAGCAGCTCATTACGAAGAAAACAACATGTTAGCAGAACAATATTATCAGCATTTTAATAAATTGAATTAATATAATTGTTTGGTTATGCGGCCAGAGTCAGACTCTTAAGAGTCTTAAGACTCTTAAATTCCCTTCATCTATTTCTGTTCTTTATATTCCCTATTACCTTCATCTTATTGCGCGGCCCTTTGCCTAAGCTCTATCATTTTTTCATCGCTCTATTCGGTTTAATACTTTGTACCGATCGCACGGCCAATTCGGGTCCGCTTGCGACTTTATATATATAAAATTATCTCGGTACGACTGCACGGCCTAATTGTGTCCGCTTGCCTACGTTCGATAATCCTTAACTTTGCAAAACTATATAAAAATGATCTCGGTACGACTGCTGGGCCTCATTGTGTCCGCTTGCCTACGTTCGATAGATAAATCCCAAATTGTAACCTAAAAAACATTGCCCCTCGTGGCCTAATAAATTTAAATCAAACTAATTAATTACTTGTAATTATTGCTGAAATTATAGCCAATGAAAAAGCTCATTGACTCAACAGTAATATTTAATTTTAATTTTTTTTTTTTTGTATAGCAAAAAGGCCAAGCAGAGTATACGAATTAGGTTATGGGTGGGTAAATGGTGTTACTCTGTCGGGCTAGATAAATTAAGAAATTAGATAAATTGATTTTTTTTTAATATTAGTCGATTAAAGTGATTTAACACATTCGATAAAAACTTGTAGTGCAATTACAAGTATAATATTGAAGGTTTTGGACTGAAAAATATTGTTCTTCATGTTTCTGTATATTTAGGTTTGACTGCGAAAATATACGAGTAGCAGGGGAACCCGCAGCTGGTGCTGTATCTGACTGTTGGTGAGCAATTCCTTAGCCGCTGTCCGTCGGATATCAGATTTTGCCTCCAGCCGAATCCCGCCAGCCCCTGACCTATCAAACGGATAATGCCTGGAAGGTGATTTCCGTTGGGCCTTTTGTCGCTATTGTTGTTGCTATTGTCGTTGTCGTCTCATTTTGCAAACTGCGCTTGTCGAGTGCCATTCACTCGCACTCGTCACCCAACCAACCCCTTGAGGTCATCGTGGTTTTCGTCACTTGCTCTAATGTTTGGCTCAAACTAAAAAAAAAAATAGGGCGAATAATTTGCTTTAAGTTTTGTTTTTGTTTTGTTTTGTGCTGAGCTTTATTTATATTATCGGCTAATGTGTGCCTTTAAGTCATAAATTATTTGATTTTGCGCTTTTTTTCCATTAAATCGTTGCATAAATATTGAGCTTAATACGGGGCGTGCAAAATTAATAACACGAACATTCGGGCACGCACCGAAAGAGACAGGCCGATTGGGATCCAAAGAGGCGGGGAGAGAGCGATTTGGGCTCAACTGACCGCAGAGATAACACGCATACGCCATGGTGTACGACAGGCCTTCCATCTACCACTGGTGGGAGGCCCACCCTCTCCTCTATTGTTATTCCAGTAGGTTTTGTTTAGTTGTATTTGCAGTTTCTGTTATCGAGAATTTTGGGGACACATTTTGGACACATTTTTATAAAGTCGTGGGACGGAAAATCTTTTGTATTTCGAATTGCATCTGACAAAACTGAAAAATGAACATTTCCTTATGGGTTGCAATATTCATCTACTTCAAGGATGTTCATTTACTGCAACAAGATGCCAAAAGTGTGTTATACAGCCCATAATCGATATTCGTTTAAAATGGTCCATTTAACTGACTATTACAGCTGCAATGTGAAAGGGTAACTCTTATGCTAACACATTTTGACGCATGCAATAAATGCAAGGCAGAAAATAATCCAGTTTTTCATTGATGATAAGAACTTTGTTTTCTCATGAAGTATGAATCGATTCAGATTGCAGATATAAATAAACGAGAACGATTATGTTGGGGATTTTTTAACGAAGCTTACTGTTTTACGGTGGGGAAATGTTTAACGACACAGGACGATGATTGATTGATAGTTGAACACATTTTCCAGTTTCTGTGAAATTGAGCTTGAGAATTTTAATATAAAAAGATGGATATTTTGACGACCCTGTTTTAATGCATTATGTTGTACCCAAAAATGTTAACTAATTAATAGAAGATTTTTACCTGCTTAGATTTAAATGATAACCAAATGCTGTCCGAAATTTGTATAATTTAGCTAGTTTTCAGAACCTGTAATAGGTATCACACATTTTTGTAAAAAGATTTTAATGTGGATTATTTATTGCTCTTCTTCTATTAACTTTGTGAATTAAATATTGTGCAAAACAAACCTGTTTTCTTTATTTACGCTTACTCGTAAATTGGGTTGCCTGGCCCGCTGAGTGCTAGTAAATTGGTAACTGAATGCCTTAAAAAAAGATTTGTAAAGTTTTGATGTAATTCCACTTAAAAATTCCCTTTGCCAGCCATTCTAGGATAAGACACTTTCACAGGATCAAGCTAACTGCACAAGACATTGGACTTGTGGCCTAAATCTAGCAAAATAAACCTAGCTTGATGGCTGCTTGGCATGCAATTTCCACAAAGCACCGGGTAAAACGAATTTAAGGCATTGGCCAGGCTATTGATGACAGGTCAAAAAATGGGCATTAACTGTGAACGAGAAAACTAAAAGAGTGAAAAAAGGGAAGGGGAAGCCAAGGACATATGCGTCATCAGCAGTATCCTTACACTTTAACGCACCCAATACGAAACCTTTAGGGAGGAAAGGCACTTGGGCTACATCAAAGTTAAGATGCTCTATGAATGTTCGCTTAAAATACCAATTAAATACGAATTCAATTTTTTTGAAAACAACAAATTCAAATGACAGAATAAATTAATAGTTAGTGGGATTTACATAAATAACAGTTAAACCCTTCTTATAATTTTTTACTATAAATTTAAATAGATTTATAATTAGTCAAATGTACATGTATGTTGTTACTTTACCACAAATAAAATAAACTTCAGGTTAATGTTAAAAGAGCTATAAATAAGATTATACTCTATTGTACATACTATTAAATTGAAAAATAAAGTGAGTGTAAAGATAGTATTTTCAGCATGAAGCAATCATTATCATGCTCGAATTTATCAGATAGCTACTCGTAGATTTAAATCGCCTTTATTACAAGTATATTTATTTTTGTTATGTTGCAGCTCATAGTTGCAGGGAAATCAATCATATTTTATAGAATATTATATTAATTTTATTTCGGTTTTTATCCCCAATTTTCCAGATTACCGAATTTATTACGAACAGCTGAGAGGAGTGAGCATCGGCAAATATTAACAGCTGGGAAAAGCAAACCATAAATAAACATACAGGAATTCAACCGTCAACTGCACAGGACGAAGGATAAACGTGGTAGTTGCCATGAGAGCAGCCTCGGGTGTTGACCAGGTCTAAAAGGAGCAAAAGGGTTAAGAATAAGAAAACCAGCAGCAGTAGCAACAGCTGCAGCAGAAATCGAAAGAGCAACAACCAAGAGCAACGAGCTACAACGAGGGCAGCAATAGGAACCGCCAGAGCAACACTCGCAATCAAATCAAATTCAAAGATGCAAATTACAATTTGCATACAAATGCATGCGAACAAGAAAATCAACAATAACAACACCAGTAGAACCAACAAAACACCCGCAATTTGTTTTCAAATGCTATAAAATTGTACAGAATTAGTGGAAAGCACTTTTGTAAACATATCACTGAGCGCCGGGGTGTAAGATACAAAATCCACAGTCAACATGATCAAGGGCATTTTAATTCAGAGGAAAAGTCAAGAGGATGCCAGCTACGCCAAGCAGCTCAAGATGGAGCATGCCGATCTTGTGGCCGAGATGCAGACCGTCGAGAGCCTGCCTACCCATGAGCGACTTCAACTGGCCAGGCTGTAAGTGAATTATCGAAACTAATTTAAAATATATTTTATATATTATAATTATTTATTGCTTTTCAAGAAAAATACAAATGATTTTGTTTAAATCCGTTTAAAAACAAACATTTTATTTATTATATTTTGATAAAATTAGTGTAGATGTTAATCCAAGGTTGGCTTTTATCCTAAGCTATGGCATATGGAATTGACCTAACACCAATTCCTATTCCGAAGCTTAAAATACCCTAGCTTTCAAACCACTCGATCGTTTGTTTGGTAGCTGTAGCAAATAGTAATCAGATTTTGTTTGTAATGTTCCAAATGTTCCTTAATGTTAATAAATTAAATAAATTCAACATGAGCCTTTAGTGCAAAGTTAAAGCACAAAAGTAAGAGTCTAGTCTAATAATAATGTATATACTTTAAAAAAGATATAAAGAGATACTGCGTTACAAACTTCTGGGAAAAATTAGAATGCATGTTTATACCCCAAACATGTTTAGCCCATGCACCTAAAGGGTAAAGGATATATTAAACCGATAACAACAAGCTCTACGTTTGTATGCTTAAATAAATAGTCAACTTTTTTATACCCTTGCAGAGGGTATTATAATTTTGACCAGAAGTTTGTAACGCAGTGAAGGAGACATTTCCGACCCTATAAAGTATATATATTCTTGATCAGCATCACCAGCCGAGTCGATCTAGCCATGTCCGTCTGTCCGTCTGTCTGTCTGTCTGTCCGTCTGTCTGTCCGTCTGTCGGTTGCTATGTAAACTAGTCCCTCAGTTTTAAAGCTATCGGGCTGAAACTTTGCACCGACCCTTCAATCTGTTGCAGGTAGTATATAAGTCGGACCGGAATCGGAACATTACATCACATAGCTGACATAGGAACGATTGAGAAAAAGTGCCAAAATTTGGCCATTTTTAAAGATAATTTATTTATTTCTTGGAAAACTCTATTTAATAGCAATTTTAACACATCCTGTCATAGGAACGATGGGAGAAAATGGGTCATTGAGCATAACTCTGGTGTTTTTCAAGACAATTAATTCATTCTTGAGAAAAACAGTTTTCATAGACAGTAAAGCCTTTTTAGAAATTTAAAAACCCAATAATCGGATAACTATATCCTATAGCTGCCATACAAAAGATTGAACGGTTTGAAAGCAACTAGCCTGCAAGGGTATTCTAAGCTTCGGGTACCGAAACTAGCCTTCCTTTCTTGTTTTGTTATGTTAGTTTTCTTTATTTTAAATTATGCCACTGAGTTATTATTGTAATATTATTTATTATATTATTTGTTCCGAAACACTGCAAAATGGAGTTGGCTTGAACTTGGCCACTAGAGAAGAATCTTCAACTGTATTTTCGTATACATGTTAGGATGTCTGGCTCCTAGCCTGAAAGCCGTGTTTCGATCCCATACTCTGTAGGTATAAAAATACCTTGCAATGTTTTATAATCACTACATCACATAGCTTCCATAGGAACGATTGGGAAAAAGTGTCACAAATTCGCCATTTTTTAAGTTTATTTATTTATTTCTTAATAATTATTATAAATATGATAATTTCTAAATTATTATTTTAACATATCCTGAAAGTTTCATTAAAATCGGACCACTATATCCTATAGCTGAATACAAACGATCAAACAGTTTTAAGGCAACTGGTCTGCAAGGGTATTCTAAGCTTCGGGAACCGAAGCTAGCCTTCCTTTCTTGTTTATTCTTGATGTATTTCGAGTGGCACTTAAAACTAAATTGGTGCAGGGTATTTAACAGTCTAGACACTCGATGTATTTTCTTAATTGTTGAAATTTATTTGGATTAAAAACAAGAAATTCTAAGCTATCTTCAAAGATAGCTGGGCCCGAATCCCAAAGATAGCTGGGCCCGAAGCTTAGAATGTACTTGCAGACTAATTGCCTTCAAACCCATCTATAGTTTGTATGCCAGCTATAGGATATAGTGGTCCGATTTACTAAAATGGCTTTAATTAATTATTTATTTAAATAAACACCTGAGTTATGGTCAATGGCCCATTTTCCCAACGTTCCTATGTTAGCCATGTGTTGTATAGATAGAATGGTTGGTCCAAAGTTTTAGCACGATAGCTTTAAAACTGAGAGACTAGTTTGCGTAGAGTAAGTAGAGTATGCAAATATGTATATAGGGGTAGATTCAAGTGAGCCACACAAATGAGCCATGACTCACAAAAGAGTATGTATTCGATCTTGCTAAATCTGTTTACTGTCTTTTTATGCAAATACATAAAATTCGAAATAAAGCCATAATTTTAGAATTACGGGTATCAAAAGGTAACATATTTTGTCATTTTAGTTTTTTTGTTTGACTAAGCAAAATTCCTGAACTTTCTCATCGGTTTTGTTGAACCACTATTGAATTTTCGCAATTAATCGTTGAATTCCTCCCCTTGCCTTTCCATTCAGACGACGTACTCAGCAGCTGAAGCTCGCCCGGCAGAAGGAGAAGGAATGGGCGAAGATGCAGCGGGCGAAGGGCAACACGGCAAGCGGAGGCAGCGCAAGCGGATTACTGGGAAATAATCTGGTGAACGGCAACGGGGATACCACGCACCACTTCCGGCATGCAAACGGATCGGGGACGGTCAGCGGGCGACGACACATATCCTTTGAGAACAGCGTGGTGGTGCTAGAGGCGGCATCTCGGAACGATATGCCCGAGGTGGCTGCGCTGCTGCAGCACGGAATCACGCCGGATGCGGCCAACGAGGACGGACTGACGGCAATGCACCAGGCGTGCATCGACAACAATGTGGAGATGCTACAGCTTCTGCTTGAGTACGGGGCAAATGTGGACGCCCAGGACAGTGACAAATGGACGCCCCTGCACGCGGCGGCCACCTGCGGCCATTTGGACCTGGTGCGCATCCTGATCCGGCATGGCGCCAATCTTCTGGCCGTTAACACCGACGGCAACATGCCCTATGACCTCTGCGACGACGAAAACACGCTGGATTTCATTGAGGGCGAGATGGCCCAGCGGGGCGTTACCCAGGAGCTTATTGATGAGACGCGTTCATCTACGGAGCGCATAATGCTACGAGATCTTATGGAGCTGGCCCGCACCGGTGGGGATCTGGAGGAACCGGACTATCAGTGTGCCACCCCGGTGAGTGCAATTTCAGTTTAAACTTGAATGTTTTCCGAATAAATCAGAGAAAATACGCAATCAGGTCGAATCTGTAATTGCAACTGCAGTTACTGAATAATCCACCCACATGAATTACGCAAATGAAATCTTTTCATTTCAGTAGTATTAAATAGATACAAAAAATTTTAGACCCTGTACCGGGTATATAAAGTTTGTGCAAATTGTGTAACAGGCAGGAGCAGGCTCATGAGCTGAGTCGATATAGCCATGTCCGTCTGTCCGTCCATCCGTCCTGATGAACGAACGGATCTCAGCAACTGTAAGAGCTAGAGTTACCATATTACCAATGTTGATTCTCCTAATATTGACGCCCACCGCCCCCGCAATTTATATTTTAATGTTTGCACTGCTCTGCACAATTTTTTAAGCGAGCGTCTTTTACGTATTTGGAGCATTCATTTCTACCGATCCTGAAAATTTCATCAAGTTTGGTTAATTAGAAAACACACAAAAGAAATGCAAAGTTTACAACAAGCCATCTATTTATTTGCCCAAATAAACGGTAAATCGCTTGTGGTTGGAGGTCGATTTTTCTAGGAAGTGCCGCTGAGAACGCATTACCTTCATATACATGTGTATGAATGTGCACCTTCAATATACTGTATTAGCTACTTGCTTCAAAATGCTTATGTGGTGCAATGGATAGGACATCTGTGGGTGCAGAGTGAGTTAGGTATGGTAGGTTGCTTTTAGCTTGGCTATTTCATCTGTAACTGACGGAATGCCAAGATCCAAGATACTTCGCAGAATTTTGGATTGTAAGAGCAATATGATGTTAATGTTGCCACTGCTCACGTTTCCCCACAGCTGGGAGCTGTGAGTCCAGATTGACATGAGAGTGGAATTGTAGAGCAGGACCTTAAATCCAGACCCAGCGGAGATCGGGCGTTCATAATCCAATGGAGGCTGATGACTTTTGGTTTTAATTAAAGTTTCTTACAATTAATGTTTCTACGCCAGGTTGAATGCCTGTCAGGTGAACGCCGAGATACGTTGACTCGGGGATCCGCATACTATTCAGGGTTAGGGGAGGGTACAATTTCCTGTTTAGAGTGAACGTTATGTGTTTACAGTTTTAATCATTAATTCTATTCTGCCAGTCTGTTAACCACTTCTCGTGATCAGCTAGTTGTGATATTGCTTAAGTTGGGCATCTTTAGTGACTTAGGATCGAGGTGTTGTTAGAAAACCTTTTGCTTCATCTTGTTATAAGATCCTGGTGAGGTTACGTGTTGTTTCCTTAAGGGACTGCTTTGAAGTTTTATAAAGGACGCAAAATGCATTCCTCAATAACTTTCGAAAACTGCTAATTTAATAATCTAACTCAAAAATTTTTTATGTAATGTAAAATATTGCATTTAGCTTGGTGTAACCCCTTAAGTTTCCTGTATTTTCAGCTGCACATAGCCGCAGCCAATGGATATGTCCGCGTGGTGGAGTTTTTGTTGGAGCAACATGTCAACGTGGATGCCATGGACAAGGATCTGTGGACACCGGTGCATGCCGCCGCCTGCTGGGGACATGTAAGTGAAGTCAAGTTACCCCTTAAAAAAATATATAATTAATTTTTACAAATATTTTTACCCATACAGCTTGAGGTTCTGGAAATGCTGGCCCAATGTGGTGCTGACTTAAATGTTCGCAACAAGGACGACGAGACGCCGTCAGGTGAGAATTTTATAAAATCAACGCTTATATTTGCAGAGCGACCATAATATACCACTGGGCAATGCAACTAAGTTATGATAATACGGAAAGCTTGTATGCAAATTTGTGGATTTTTAGGTAGTCAATGCGATTTTAAAAATTGAAAATGGAGAATATAAAATGTATTTTAATTTACGAATTTCCAAAATGTAATATCCTTTGAGATAATTATTCAACGTTAGTTAATAAGGTTAACGTAACCCAAAATATACTCTAAATTAAAGAAAATATAGACATAACATGTATCTGGTTGTTGCACAATTTAATATACATTAATGCTGGTTTTAATAAATTCTGTAGATATCTGTGAAGATCCCGAGATAAGGGAGCGCATCGAACAGCTTAAAACGGAGCAAGAGAGCAAGCGACTGGCCGAGGCACAGCGACGGCGCGTTCGACGTTCGCAGAGCAACAACACCAGGTGCCATTTCAAAATAAGAGACTGATTAAAAATAAATAATACATATAATAATATAATACTCTTTCAAACAGAGCCCAATCGGTGCGTCGAACGAGCTTGCGGGACAAAACGCTGACAACCAAAAAGGATGCCGTCGAAGAGACGCGTCTGCGTCTGCAGGCACAAGAGGCATCGGACCCGTCCTCCGTTGGCGGAGATCCGTTGACCAACGGTTATGGTTATGGCAACAACAATGGTGAGAAGCGCACGTCGACGGGCAGTTCGAATGGCCAACTACTGCCGCACTCCAAGTCCGCCGATGCGTTGGACAACGCGATGATTTCCTCATCGACAGCAGCATTGACGGCAACCGCCACACATTCCTATCAGCCAAGACGTCCGCCGGACGGGCGCGAAAACGACGAGCTTCGCTTAAAGGCCGGCGCCGTGGGTGAAATGCAACGGGCCACTTCAGCGGCGGCTGTTATCCTTACGGAAAAGGGAACAGCGGCAAGTGCTGAGGCCGTGCAGATTCAATCGACTAAGGAGGCTACCAATGGCAAGATCAATGTCCAGGTCACAGTACTCGTGGGTGAGTTAATCACTGGCCACGTGTCAGGCTAGCTTTCGCTTTTCCCCATCACCCAATCCACCTGCCCACCTATCTATTCGTTCATGTTATCAAAAAAACAGCCAATCAAAGCAACTCAGTAACACAAAGAGACCAGCGTTAGCTCCGTTCTGTCCCCGTGTCAATGTCAATGTTTAATGTACATTTAACGACTCTACTTAAATGAAAATTAAAGCCTAAGCAAACACAGCTAACAGCATGAGTAGAAAATCGACGGATTTAATCCCTTACAAATTTCCCTACAGTTTAATATAGTATAGATACCTTGAGTATGAATTTGATCTAAAAAAAAAACATTTGTATTGTAGAGTATAGTTTAAAAAATAAGCAACAAGTTTAATGAAATTTTGAAAAGAAAATTTTAGGTCGGCTTTGATAATAGTTTTTTAAATATTTTAATGAATTGCTTTTTTTAAGGTTTTAAACTGTTCTGTTATGTTTTTTGGTATTAAATGTGTATAAAAAAAGTTAAAAAAAAGGATTAATGCATAGAAAATTAATTTTGGAAACTATGTAAATGTACATAAATAATCCGGGGTTCTTAGTTTAGTAATACAAATTTTGTGTTCGCTTTTATAAAAGCTAGACTTGCTTAATCTATTGAGAAAAAACCGCCCTCATACATATGACATCAAATCATTTATTTTAGGCATGTAGCATCTATTGCATATAACTAAGCATATCCAACGGGTTCAAGGGTATAAAGAAATCGTAACTCTCGGGAAAGAAAGTGAAATAAGTTAAATAACGTTTGCTTGTTTTTGTTTCATTCTTTTTTGTTGTTGTTGTTCATCGTTTCGCCCGTTTTGTGTCGTCTGCCTGCCGCCTATCGTCCACCGTCACCCGCCTGCTCGTATCATCATTCCCAACAACAACAAAAAAATACAAAAAAAAACTGCGCACCACACACCCCATGCCAACACCAACATCCAGACACCAACAGTACACACCATCATCAGCAGCAACATCACCAGCAACTTCAGCAACATGCAATGCTGTTGCAGCAACACCAGCAACACCAACAGCAGCAACAACAACATGTTGCCTTAGATGGCTACAGCGCAACGTTGTCGAATTTAAAAAAGCAACGCTCGCTTTCCCGCACCGCCAATGTTCTCAATAATTTCGAATTGTCATCCCAAGCCACAAGCAATGCCAATTCGTTACCAATTCTAGCTGCTACATCAACGGCGGCAACAACAACTAATGGTTCTGTTTTAGGAGCCGGTAGCAACAACAATAATAATAACATCAGCACCAGTAACAACAACAACAATGGAGGATCAGCACCAATCTCCACACAACCGCTGGGAATGGGTGGCCCTGGCAGCCTGGTCTCCGATTTCGAGGGATCATCGCCAGTGAGCAGTTCGGTGAACAAATTCAGCGGCATCACCGGCGATGTGGTCAGTGATAGCACTAGTGCAAGTCGAAAGTGCTGCGTCCTGATGTAGACCACCAAACACATCCAGAAATTAGCCACTAGAATCACAGGGTATCATGGAAATTAAGTTTTGCTGAGAAAGTTAGTAATTACATGGAATTGTGTGAGCAAGAAAAGTGTCTTTTTTAGATTAGAAATGGAATTCAGTGAGAATGGTAAATGTTAAAAACAAGAGAAACCTTACGGGTTGATTCTACAAGAGGGGTTCAGTTCTGTGAGCTCCCGGAACGGCTTAAAGTCGTTGCATTTTCCTAGCAAAAGTTGCACTAAAACACACAACAAATTATACGATACAAAATTTATATATACACACATATATAAATATACAAACATATGTATACATTTTAAAGATCATTAAACGAAATAAATGTGAGCAGTTTATCTTAGTTATATTAATATATAAAAGCGAAATCAAAAAAATGGAAAAACATCAAAATATTTGTATTGTTATGTTAAGAAACTTTTGTTTATAGATTTGCTTGGAGTGCATCGAGAATATATGTGTGAGTGTGACAAACCAAAACAGGCAAAGTATTATCAAACAAGTATTGAAATATTCAACTTAATATACGATAGCGAAATTGTAGTTAAAACGAGCAACAAAAGCAAAGCAAAGCAATTAAAAAAAATGCAAAGCACTTGAAGCAATTCCCCAATATAATTGACTAAATGTTTGGATTCAAAAGAAGCATTTTGCTTTTTTGAAATGGTTAGTTATTTTGAAAGCAATTGTTTTGACGGATATATGTGAATTGAGTTTTTTTGGGAGATACAAGAAAATTTGTATTATTTTCGTAGCAACTATGTATGTTTTTGTATCTACATACAAATCCAAAAATTGAAAATGAAAAACGCATAAATACAACGCGCAATTAGCAAATGAGACTTTATTCGATTAAAATGTCAAGGCATTAGCTAAACGTTTTGTAAAATCAGCAAAAGAAATAAGAAAATTCTTTCACAAAAATCTTGGTTTTATTTTGAAATGGCGCCATCTAAGGGTTTTTACCGGAACTAATTTGTTGGCCTCAAGTTGGCAGCTCTGGTAATCAGCTGATATTCAATATATTTTGTATCGAAGGTATTTTGTTTATTATCAATGGAATCCTTGGCAAAGTTTCGCTATAGTTTGATGGCTGGGGCCTTTGCTGCTGGCGGCAGTTTTTTTGGAAAGTTACCAAGCCACCTCCGTGCCCAGGAATTGCTGAATTTCTCTGGAATAAGATATGAATCTTCTTATTGGGGCAAGTATGCATGCATGTTTGTATGTAGTTTTAATATTCCAAATTGTAATTTCTATTTCTATTTCAGAAACGGTTGTCCGCGTCCTTCCGTTGATATTAATGATTGTCTGTAATGTATGCAATATACGATGCTTTTTGAAAGCCCTTCAAATGACTGAACAAACAATAATCTGCGTTGTCTTAACCGCCTCCTCTAATTATGTCTTAGCGGTAGGTAGTTCCTGGTAATTGCTATACTGTGACTAATATTTTGTTTACAGTTTCTTTTAGGTACATTTGTTTATCTAGAGCCACTAACAGCATTATCTGGTATGGGAATAACGTTAATTTTAACTGGTCTTTGGTTCCTTTGCGACGGTGAAGAAGTAGATAGCAAGGAAAATAAACATAAAAAAGAGAAATAGTTTGTACAAAATAGACCCCAACCTATAAAAGCATTTATCAAATCTATGAAGTTCGTTTTCAGCAACCTAAAAATAAAGATATTAACAAAACAACTGGTTTATATTTTCGTTTAATGTATGTACTTTTTGCAAATACATAGATTTCATTTCATTCATAATGCACGTTTAGTGTGCATGCTTCTTCATTCACGTAGTTTTTAATTACAACTATTATTTTCATGTGTTTTGTATTTTTGTTTTCTTCTTTTAAGTGTAAAAGTTTGGCGGAACAAAAAAAGGGGGTGTTAAACTGGTATAGAGCTTGACAGTAGGAGCACAAACTATAAATATATTTATCCTTCGTTTATATATATAGTTAATAGTAATTAATTTGTATATTTCAGAATCGTTATTTAACTTCTAAGACGTATAAATACTTTTTTTCTTTTCTCGACATCTGTTAATTATCGCATCAGCTTAAACGAAGCCAAACAGGGATATAGCACGCCGGGCGAAGAGAGACTGATCCCAGTTATGTATTTTTCTCATCTTTGTTTTCTTTTACCGAAGTTCTGTCCTGCCTGGGAGTTTTATAAACCCTTGGAGCGTTCAGTTTCCTGTATATAGTTGTAATTCGTTTTGTTTCTAACAACTATTTTGTTTTATTATTAATACATAATTAATTAAACCAAAATCGAGGGAAATAATTATAAATTGTATTCAAAAATGCGCACGAATTGGTTTGCTGCTGCTTTCTTTACTTTTCCCTAGTTCCGATTTTAAGGATTCTTTTGATAGACATCCATTGAGAGTTCAACGCACAATAATTGTACGTCTACGTGGCCTTTACTTGCATGTGTATGATTGATTTCAGTTTTTGTTAAGTTTTCAATCTCATGGGGTTGTGTATGTGGTTGCATGAAGTTTTTATGTTTTTTTGTTTGCTGTTAATACGTATTCTTTGCTCAGTTTCTCAGTTTTTGTTCTCCAACCCGAGGGGCATGCGTTGCGACTGGTTTGGGCGCTGGTTTATGTAACCACTGCCGCCGCCACCTTGATTTACCGATCCGCCTCGTCCGCGATCTCCCATGGGCCGACCGAAGGAACCATTGCCATTCCTCTGCTGATTGCCTCCGCGTTGGTTTCGGTAACTTCCACCGCCAGAGGATTCGTAGCGCGAGTCCTTGTTGTAGGTTCCACCGCTGCCACCTCCATTCTGATAGTAGCTGTTGCCTCCTCCACTTCCAGTGTCATTGTTACGGAAGTAAACTCCGCCGTTGCCACCATTGCGTCCATTCTGGTTAGAGGAGTTGCCATACTGACGTGATCTATAAGTGCCATTACGGCGCTCATCACCTCGTGCGCCCTGATCGCGATCCCTATTATCTCTATCGCGTTCACCGCCACCGCTGCGTCGCTGGTAATTTCCGGAGTTTCGACGTCCCTCGCCCTGCGAGTTGTTCCAGTGGTTGTTACCCTCGTTGTCGGCGTAACCAGCATTTCCCCCACCGCCTCCAGCGCTGTTATCCCTGGGCGTAGCCCACTCTTGCTTGTGGCTGGTGTTGCTTCCGCTGCCGTTGGATGCAGCGCTGCTCAATGCGTTCATCTCCGAGCTCCATTTGGTAGGCGGTGCCGCGGGCGGGGCCTCTCCCTTAAGCACATTCGTTAGAGCAGCTGTGGCTGCCGCATTGGGATCGTTGTTACGCGAATGCCACTCGTTGTTTTCCACCACATCGCCTCCAGCTCCAATACCGGATGAAGTGTTCACAGGCGATGGCTCATCCCGCTGCGGCTGTTGTTGTTGCTGCTGCTGCTTTAGTTGCTGCTGGATCTGTTGCTCGTAGGTGACCACAGCATTGTCGTAGGGAAAAACAGAGGTCACATCGCCGGGCTGCATTCCAATTCCCTGCGGGGGAGCTGGTTGCTGCGGCTGCTGGGTTGGCAAGCGGGTCATGATAAGCATGGGTTGCTGCTGCTGTTGTTGCTGACGCTGTTCGTGTATTAGAACCGGGGAAAAGAGTTGTTGCTGCTGTTGTGCTGCATGTGGCTGCGGTTTTGGCTGCTGCTGTGATGGAAACGATTGATTGGTGAAAGTCAACGTTTGTATGGCCTGCGGTGGTTCCTCGACATGATTGGGCTGCTGTTGCTGCACCTCAAAAACCAATCCCTGATTGGTGGGGGGTGGCGGTGCCACGACCTCGGGAGTGTCCAGTTCGCTGTCCTGCAGAAAGTGGAAACTTCCCGTTCCCAAGACCTCCGCCAGCGGACGCAGCTGTTGCATGAACTGCTGTTGTTGTTGGGGCGTTGGTGGTGCCTGTAACCCCGGGACCTGCGGATGCGCCGGCGGCTGCTTGAAATAGTTTTGCTCCACGGCCCGCACACTCGGAGCAAAATGTGGCGGATGCGGCGGCTGCTGCTGCTGCGGTGGCTGAGGCGCTCCGGCGCCCGTTGGCAAGGCCTGGAGATTCACGGGGCTGCTCAGCAACTGATGGGGATGGGGCTGCTGTTGGGGCGGAGGCGCTGGAGCATAAAGCACATGGACAGGGGTAGTGGTTCCCCCGGCGGGAGGTGCTGCCTGGAACACCTGCGGCAGCTGCTGCTGTTGGACCATCAATCCCTGCTGCTGCTGTTGTGGTTCCAATGGCAGCGCACGCTGAAGCTGCGGCTCCATCAAATGATGTCCAGGACGCTCGGGTTGCTGCTGTGCATGCGGCTCAAGTTCCGGCTGACCACTCAAGTGCAGCTTGTCCAGACCCTCCTCCAGCGAATTGCGAGCCGAAGGCTCCGAGGGCAGTTCCGTGTCTAGTTCGGCAGATCCATCGTTTAGCAACTCCCCGCCCTCGCCGCTTCCAGTGCCGCTGTCTGTGCTGTTGGCAACTATGTTCTCACTGGGCACCAGGTAGTACTTATCCAAGTAGCCGCAATCCTGAATCTGCTGGAACAACGCGCGCAGTTTCTCGAAGGTAGACTCCCCGAAGGCCTTCGGTCGTGCATTGATAGTCGAGGCGAACAGCTCGGCTGACTTCTGGACAGTGGCGATGAAGCTGACATCGTCAGCGGTCTCTGGGCGACGGGTTTGCGTCTCCAAGCAGCTGAAAAAAAAAGTTATTTAGTTTCAAACCAAACCGAACGCTTAACAAGAAATGAAGGCTAGCTTCGGGGTCCGAAGCTTAGAATACCCTTGCGGACCAGTTGCCTTCAAACCTTGCCTTTTTTTTATTTTCTTAATTTAATGACTATCAAAAGTATTTTTATACCCTTGCAGAGGGTATTATAATTTTGACCAGAAGTTTGTAACGCAGTGAAGGAGACGTCTCCGACCCTATAAAGTACATATATTCTTGATCAGCATCACCAGCCGAGTCGATCTAGCCATGTCCGTCTGTCCGTCTGTCTATCCATCTGTATGTCCGTCTGTCGGTTGCTATGTAAACTAGTCTCTCTGTTTTAAAGCTATCGGGCTGAAACTTTGCACCGACCCTTCAATCTGTTGCAGGTAGTATATAAGTCGGAAAGGCTGGAATCGGAACACTTTATCCTATAGCTGCCATAGGAACGATGTGAGAAAATGGGTCATTGAGCATAACTCTGGTGTTTTCAAGACAATTAATTCATTCTTGAGAATTCATAGACATTAAATCCCTTTTAGAAAATCAAAAACCAAAAGTCGGTTCACTATATCCTTTAGCTGCCATACAAACGATCGAACAGTTTTAATGCAACTGGTCTGCGAGGGTATTCTAGGCTTCGGGTACCGAAGCTAGCCTTCCTTTCTTGTTTTTTGTTCAAGAATGAATTAATTATATTGATAAACACCCGATTTCTCACATCGTTTCTAGGACAGCTATAGGATATAGTGGTCCGATATTTTTATTATTATTTTTTTATTAAATTAAATATAAAAAACCAATAAATTATTTATATACTACCTGCAACAGATAGAAGGGTTGGTACAAAGTTTCAGTCCGATAGCTTTAAAACTGAGAGACTAGTTTGCATAGAAAAATACGAATAGACAGACGGAAATGGCTAGATCGACTCCTCTGGTGATGCTGATCAATAATATATATACTTTATAGGGTCAGAGACTTCACTGCGTTACAAACTTATGGTCAAAATTATAATACCCTCTGCAAGGGTATAATAAAGCCCTTCTGCTTCTATACTCAAATAATATGGTTTTCTTAACATTTAGCAAATATACTTATCTGCAAGACCAATTCAAAATCAAATAGATTTTTTATAATACATTAGTTACTTTAAAGCTAAATTAAAAGCCTTATTTCTGTTAAAGTTCAACACTTACAATTTTTCCAGCAATTCCAGTTCACTAGTCTCAAGCTTTTTTGCTCCATTCTCGCCGGCCACGAAATCATTACGCACTTGCTCGTCGTTAAAGCAGTTGAACACGTTCTGGATGACCAGAACCTCTCGGATCTTTGCCGTCTCAGCTAGAACCTTCGCCTGATTGTCCTTTAATTAATGGAATAAATGGAATAAATAATTACATTAAAAAAAAAAACGGGTTACCTTGCGCGCCTGCTTCTTCTGCTCCTTTTCAGCCTCTTTTGACTGCTGCTGCATCTGCTTAGCCAACTCTCGAGCAAACTCCAGGTTGGCCAGAACCGCATCGTATTTAGCGACGGCAGAAGCCTGGTCGGCACTCAGTTCCTTTCCGCTGCTCTGTATAGCGCGATAGGATTCCAGTTTTGTCTGTTTAAGGAAACATTTGATAAGTCAACACGACATAAACTCATAGCGATGGTGAAAATGCTACAAAATGTAAGCGAAAAAGCTTTTATATACCAATCTTTGATTCTAATTAAATTGTCTTCTGTCGTGTTTTCTTGCATTAAAAAATGATTCATTATTATCAATGAATAGTTCCTTTTTAAACTAACAAGATTTACATTTTCTAAAATAAATTTCCTTTTGAAGCTGGTCAACAATTTGATAAATACTATTTAAGCTTTACAAAATCAAAAAAGACTCAGCAAAACATACTTATATATTTAGTTGTGTGCTTAATGGAGGTACAAAAACTATACCTAAGACCAATAATTACGACAGCATAAAGTAAATTTTATGATAAAAACTCAGAGAAAATTTTAACATAAAAACAAAACCAAATAAAACAAAGACAAAAAACAACCGGCCCACGGCGTTGCCGGACAGCTTTATACTCAGCTGTTAGAGTGAGCTCTTCTGGTCTAGAACTTTCAATAATCCAAAAAATTCATAAATTAAGTTTTTAAAAATCCGTGAAGACATAATAGTTTGACTTATTTTAGAGTGCGACCTTCGGCAGTTTTATTAGGCATGCCGGCAGCAGGGCTGCCTAGTACTTCTTGGTCTGGCAACGCCATGCTCTAGAAAACATGGCGTCGCGAAAAATTAGCAAAGGGGCGGGGTGAGCGGGGTGTGCGCGCAAAACGAAACAAAGCAACACGAAAAAGAGAGAATGAAATAAAAATGGTGGGCCATGCTGCCCCGAAAACCCTTTGTCTTGGCAACTTTGACGTGGGATTTGCCGCCTACCTTGCGCTTTTCCAGATTCCGGATTTTGTGCTCGATGGTGACCAGCATTTGCTTGTGCGGATTGTACGGCTCCGCTGCGGTCAAAGCTACAGCAACGGCGTTGCATTTCTGAGCCTTACTGGTGCTTTCGTTGCTCGCAGTGTTGTTGGCCGAATCGGATTCCGCCGGCTGCACTGCTGTTGTTGCTGCTGCCGGATTGCCACCGCTGCTGATCGAGTGCTGGCCATTGGTGGTAGCAGCGCCTCCAGATCCGGAACTTGCTTCAAAGCCGCCCACGCTGCTGCCCGTACCACCGCAAATCGAGCTGACCGAGGCGCGTTTCTCCTTGCTATTGTTGTTGCTGGCGGCGGCGGCGGTGGTGGTGGTAATTGTGGTGGTAGCAGCCGAAGGCATGATTTGCCGTTGTGTTCGTCTAGTTGCTCACTACGTTTGTTTGAAATCGGGAATGCTTTCCAAACGCTGCTTCCTTTCCTTCCGTTCGTTTCCCAGTCCAGTTCGCTAGTCTGCTTCTCGGAAAAAACACACTCCGCAAAATTCGCACGAAAACGATGACAGCTGCTGGAAAATTATCGAAGGGCCCCAATCGCTCGACTAAGAGCTTATCGATTTTGCAGGGTTGCAGTGCTAGAGATGGAAGTGCGTGCCGCAAAGGTTCGAAGCTGCCTGAGGTATAAATTAAATTGAAATTTGGAAAACACAAACAAAGGGATGTGTAAAGGTAATAAAAGGGTAAAAATGTGTACGAATGTTGGATTTATCGAGCTGTTGAAATGTCTACCAAATTTACAAATAAAAACATTTGGTAACTTGTCAAAGATTACTCATCTAAAAATTGTTGAGGTACCTTTAAAAATTTGGAAATGCACCGTTTAGCAAGCAGGCCCGGCGGTACAAGACATTCCAATAAGTCGAATACACAACTTGGATTTTACATTAATTGGAAATTAATTTTAGAATATTAGTAGCATTCTGTAAGCGAGGATCACCACATAGCCGCAAACTGCAGTCAGTTGATTTCACATTTACAATACCCCCCTCAAAATTTTTACTTCGTTTCGCAAAATTTCTAACGAAATATGCAAATCTACAGCCGCTGTAAATAAACTATTTTATTTGTTTAAATATTCCGCATACGTTCGTGAGTTAGACTACTCGTTCGTTTTTTTTTTTTTTTTTTTAGTTTCGCTCGTTAGACGATGATAATTATTAAGTTTTTGTTCAAACAATATTTCTATATTATTTTTTACGAAATACTGCAAAATGGAGTTGCTTAAGTTGAATTTTCTAGAGAGTGTCTACTGAGAACACACTACCTTTAAATACATACATACATATACAAATGTGTGTCTTTAATATATTTTATTTATCATTTGCTGTTCACTCGAAAATGTGGCCGTAGCCTGGGAGGCCCGGGTTTTATACCATGCCAATTTTCATAATTATAATTTTTAGTATATTAAGTTTGTGCAAATGTATGTAACAGGTAGAAGGAGGCGTGGCAGACCCCACAAAGAATATATGTACATATATCCGTATGTTCATCCGTCCGTCCGGATAAACAGACGTATCTTAGCAACTGTAAGAGCTAGAGTAACCATATTACCAGTGTAGATTCTCCTAATACTGACACAGCTGAAGTTTATTTTTGTTTGTCGGTGCCACGACTACCGCCCCCCAATATGTACTTTTAATTTTTGCACTGCACCATTATCAAGCAAAATTTTTTTTTTTAATTACATGCAATTTGAGCATGGTACCGATCCTGAAAACTTCATCAAGATTGGTTAATTAGAAAGCGCACAATAAATACGCAAAGTTTACAGGTTCTAAAAACAAGTTATCTGTTATTATTTGCTCAAATAATCGGTAAATCGCTTGCGTTCGGTGGTTGATTTTTTTCGGAAGTGCCGCTGACAGCGCACTACCTTCATATACATGTGTATGAATATGCTTCTTTAATATATTTATACTGTATTAACGACTGGTTGGAAAAGTATATGGTGGTCCAATGGTTAGGACGTTTGGCTGATATCAGGAAGTCTCAGGTTCGAACCCCAGACCAGACGCAGTATTTTATTTTTTCGTTTTGATTTATTTTGCCTATAACCAAATTGGTACAGGATCAGTCGGGAAACTTGACTACCGTTCTTACCTGTTAAGATTTTTTTTTGTTCGTTCTTGATATATTTCGAGCGGCGCTTAAACCAAAACTGGTACAGGGTATTTAACAGTCGGGATACTCGACTGTAATGTTCTTAAGTGTTTTTAGACCCTGCACCCAAAGGGTAAAGGGTATATTAAGTTTGTGCAAATGTATGTAACAGGCAGAAGGAGGCGTGGCAGACCCCACAAAGTATATATATTCTTGATCAACATGACGAGCTGAGTCGATATAGCCATGTCCGTCTGGGTAAACCAACGGATCTCAGAAACTGTAAGAGCTGGAAGAACCTTATTAACAGTGCAGATTCTCGTAATTATTACGTAGATGAAGTTTTTTTTTTTTTCAGGTGCCACGCCTACCGCACCCGCAATTTGTATTTTTATTTTTGCACTGCCCTGCATTGCACAATTTTCAAGCTAAAATTTTTTTAAAAATACACATGCAATTGGAGCATAGATTTCTACCGATCCTGAAAATTTCATCAAGATTGGTTAATTAGAAAGCGCACAATAAATACCTAAAGTTTACAGGCGCTAACCACAAATAATCTGCTTGTGCTCAAACAAACGGTAAATCGCTTGCTTTCGGTGGTTGATTTTTCTCGGAAGTGTCGCTGCAGCTGCGCTGCCACTACCTTCATATACATATAGTAACGTAAACTCAACGCGAACTCATAAACATAGACAGACCAGTAAGCAGTCGCGTAACATAAACATAAACAGACCACACAGCATCATATCAGAAAACTGCTGATACGCAAATTCCAAAGCGAACTCTCAAGAGACGCTCACAATACCTAATGTAAACATTTAAGTTGCCACTGTTCAGCAACTCACTCATATTTTCAGTCCTAAGTTGAATTCGATATAAAGCAGCAGCATCCGCCGGTCCGCCGGAAAATATTTTTTTTGTTTTATTTTGTTCATCGTTGCTGCGAGCCACTGGCCCAGCATTAGTTCGATTCTTGGTGTGAAAACCAATAATTTCACTATATGTATAAATGTGCGCCTTCAATATATTTATACTGTATTAGCTGCCGGTTCAAAAAGTTTGGGTTTGTCGAATGGCTACGACGTTCGACTTAAAACGCGAAGATCTTGGGTTCGAGTCCCAGACCGGACTCGGTGTGAATATATAATTTTTTGGGTTTGATTTATTTTGCCTATAACCAAATTTGTACAGGGTCTGTAACAGTCGGGAAACTCGACTGTAACGTTCTTACTTGTTATATGCTGTTGTCAACAATTTATTAGCTTAAATATGTACAGGATTTAATCGCAAATGCCACATGTGAAATTATAAAAACTTTCTTTTGCGTTCATTCGGCAAATCATAAATTTTTTTTTTTTGTGGTTTTTGAAGAAAATCTATTTATGCACTTTCTAGGCACTTGACTCTTGACAACAATATTTGACAGTATTTGATCCATTACTTATTACTCATTTTATTAAAAAAATAAAATTGTATGTTTACGAATACTTTGCAGATATTAATATTTTGAATAATTATTTACTCAGCGTAAACTCTGACGTAATCGATGATCATGGCACTATGTTTACCCCATGTCGGGGCCCAAATATCCCGGTGTTGCCAAAAGGAGAGGGCCGCTCGCGGCTCCCGATTTTTATAGGGCTTCACATCCTTGGCCAACACTGCGTCATCGAAATTGAGAAATCCCCCAACCGTGACACCAAAAATAATAAAACATTTCTCTTGGAAGAAAGGCAGGCCGTCATAAAGCTCCCCGTACACTTCCTCGTCTACCATAAGCGTTATCTTATCGCGCTGCCAAATCAAAGTGTAGTTGTGAAAATCGTCGCCATAGTGGGTTTTACTTAATCGATCCTTGAGGAACTGAACGGCTCTTCCATGATGCCAGGCTACCATGCCTCCATACAAGTGGCTACCGGAGATATCGTCTCCCTCTTTTGTCGTTAAATGAGCATTACCGCGGGCGTAGGCGATTCCTGAAAAGGGTTTTCAAGTCTAAATAATAATATTCAAATTCATACAACGGTGTCTGTAGCATTCCATTTATACCGGTGATAAAAACTTCATCAAGTTTGGTTAATTAGGAAGCTTACAAAAAATATGCAAGTTTGTTTATTTGCTCAAATAAAAGGTAAGTCGCTTGCGGTCGGGAGTTAAATTAAGCATCTTATTATTTTTTAAATATTCCTTTTATGTTATTTGTTACGAAACACTGCAAAAAAAAGATCGATGAACCATATTACCGGAGCAGATTCTCCTAATACTTACGCAGATCTAGTTAATTTTTTGTTTTAGTGTCAAGCCCCCCGAATTTCAAATTTTGTTTTTATGTTTTCACGAAAAGTCTACAGCCGCTAGCACCGACCGCTTGCGGTCCAGAAATACTGGGCCCTTGGAATTTTTTTTGGGTTTTCCTGTATTCTTGTCAGATTGTAATATTATTATACCCTTGCAGAGGGTATTATAATTTTGACCAGAAGTTTGTAACGCAGTGAAGGAGACATTTCCGACCCTATAAAGTATATATATTCTTGATCAGCATCACCAGCCGAGTCGATCTAGCCATGTCCGTCTGTCTGTCTGTCTGTCTGTCTGTCCGTCTGTCTGTCCGTCTGTCCGTCTGTCGGTTGCTATGTAAACTAGTCCCTCAGTTTTAAAGCTATCGGGCTGAAACTTTGCACCAACCCTTCAATCTGTTGCAGTTAGTATATAAGTCGGAACGGCCGGAATCGGAACACTACATCACATAGCTGCCATAGGAACGATTGGGAAAAAATGCCATAAATTCGCCATTTTTAAAGATATTTTATTTATTTCTTGGTAAACTCTATTTAATATTTATTTCAACATATCCTGAAAGTTTCATCTAAATCGGACCACTATATCCTATAGCTGCCATAGGAACGATAGGAGAAAATGGGTCATTGAGCATAACTCTGGTGTTTTTCAAGAAAATTAACTCATTCTTGAGAAATACAGTTTCCATAGACATAGAAGCCGTTTTAGAAAATAAAAAACCAAAGATCGGATCACTATATCCTATAGCTGCCATACAAACGATCGAACGGCTTAAAGGCAACTGGTCTGCAAGGGTATTCTAAGCTTCGGGTACCGAAGCTAGCCTTTCTTTCTTGTTTTTTACATAACACTGCAAAAGGGAGTGGTTGAAGTTGACTTCCTTCATATGCATGTGGTCCTAAAAATTATTTACAATTTTGTACTTTTTTTTTGCTATTTACTTAGGAATGTATTCAGTGGTGCGAGTGTTGGGATATCTGGCCCCTGGCCTGGATGCCTTGGTTCGATCCCAGACTTGATCCTTAACCTTAGCTCTTCAACGCGTTTCTAACCCAATTGGTATAAAGTATTTAACAGATGGGAAACTCGAATGTAATGTTTTTACTTGTTCCGTGTTAATTTTGCTATACATACATATATCATTTTTTGTTTTATTGGAAACCAATTGTCATTTGCATTAAAAGTAGTAATTTAGGGTTAAAAAAAAAACTACTTTTAATGCAAATGACAATTGGTTTCCAATAAAACAAAAAGTGACAAAAGCCAGATTTAAAACATAAAGGGAAATGAAAGTAAATTATCTACATGGGGCTCTGTTAATGCATTTGTCACAATGTATCTCGAATCATTTTGCATTAGATATTGCTCGTTAGTACTTACGCAGTTGTTTGGCATAGTGGGTTTCCGCAAATGTAGACATGGGTTGCAGCATCATGTCTAGAAATTGTTTAATTTAATCTGACTCTGAATCTAAGCAATATTTGCTGGTGCTACTTACAAGGAAAAATCCAATCCCCTTTTGGCAACTTGGCACGCACCACAATCTTTCCATACTTAAAGCTGAACGAATCCCGTGTGTGGACTTGGGCTGAGAAAACCGGAGGCTTGATACTGTAAAAGCTGCCTTGGGCGATATTGCACTCCTGATCCGGACTCTCCACCGCCGTGCAGCGATCTCCAAGTTTAAAGCTGCCCTCGGTCACTTCGTTGGCCACGATGGGAACGATGTGCAGGTCTCCTTCTTTAACGAATGAATTGCGGGGAGCATCGTCGAAGGCCACGAGCTCCTCCTCTACGTGGTACATGCGCTGCCGAATGTCGTGCTTCCAGGTACTCCTGTTGAGCTTGGCCTCGGAAAAGTTGTCCTCGAAGATCAGTTCACCTTGGCAAATGTGGCGACTACTGCCAACAATTGTCTGAGCAGGCTTGCATCGTTTGGATGGCTGTTGAGGAGCGAGGAAAGCCTCACATTCTTCCTGCCCCGAGGGAAAATCTATTTTCCTGGAGCTGGAATCCCTGGTTGTCAGTAGTCTCGTGTTGATAATCACTCTCGTCTCGCTCTTTTCGAAGATCTGATCATTGTATTGCACCAGCATAGAAATTTTTAGTTTGTCGTTGTTCTGTAGGCTTGTCTTTTGTTTCGAAACCCAACTGCCATTAACGACTTCTGTAATATAGTCCATCAAAGCCGGACAAGAGTCGTCTATTTGCAGCATATAGAACACGCGCTGTATGCCGGTCTCATCTTAAAAAAACCGCATTCACGTTAAAACTTAAAATTCTAAAATATCAACGGAATGTTGGTACAGAAGACGAAGGGCATATTTCCCATGACCGTTCATTCCGAACAAGGACTGTAACTGTGACACATTTGGATTCCAAATCTCTAGGGAAGCAGAGGATATACTATACCCAAAGTACGGCAAAATGGTTTTGGTAGCGTATACCTACGCCCAAAAGGCGCCATTCTAACTAGACGGAGGCACGCTCGATTCCGGTAAAGTATAGAAGGGCCTGGCCATGCTTCGGAAAAGGCAACTGTAGTTGCTACCGAAGAAGAGCTGTTAAACCAATGTTATGGACCTAGCTCTGGGTACATCGAACACCCGGAAAGAGGATTTGAGGATCCGTGACTCTCCATCCTTTTCCGACTACCTTTATATTCGTTTTACTGTATCTTTAATCCGTCCAAGAAAAATAATGCGTTAAGGAACCCACGGGACACCTATTTGTTTCTAAATACAAAATTACCCCCCAAAATAGAAATCCACATAACTCTCGACATCGTCAGGATACTGCTGTCCCTGACAGACAATCTCAACACGTCATATCGATCTTAAGGAAAGCCCCACTTTAATAGCTAACCAAAACCTTTTCCGATAGGCTTGAGAGCTGGCCGAACAGAAAAGTGACCTTAAAGAGTTTTTTAGATTTTCCAAAGTGGTCAAAGAAGAACCACCCTGGACAAATACAAGGTCAGGCAAAAACTGTAAAAATATGCAGTGCGGCAGACAAAAAGGAACTTTGCTTTAAGGCGAAGACGGCAGGTAGGCGCAGTAAAGTGAGCAATTGCTAGATTCATTGCTGACAACACAACATTTAGAGACGGATATACAGATAAAATTAATACTGAAAAATCTTTTGGACGATCAAAATATAAACTCTTTTAAATTGTTCAAATCGCCAGAGTCAAATATTATATTTGCAACCATGCTGCCGGTAGCCGGTACCAGTAGCTTGGAGACCGGTAAGCGTGGTGTTCCTTCACAAAGCAGAAAAGTGTAGCCATTAATTAGTATTCCTTAAAACGCTAAAACAATTAATAGAGCTTCATGTAAGACTGAAAACTTGGAATCCAACCGCCACGCATAAACTGAAGAGACTCATCCACGATCTGCTGATAAATAAACAACCTTCTCGGCAGAAGAAAGATCCCAGCCGAGTTGGACCCGTCACAATCATCACCAGAAAGGGAGTAAGAGGAACCATCCCAAGAAGGGGTACTCTTGCCTTCTGAAATCTGTTGGCTAACTATCTTCTGAATAAATTCAAAGCCAGAGTGCTCAAGATGACTGCATTCTTACAGGCAAATATCACGTAACTCTTTGGGCTACTATAAAGCTAATTCTAATGAAAGTAGCAATCTGGGCAGCGTCAGCGGGCCTAAGAATAAATTCGTAGAAGACGAACCTCGTGACATTTATTAAGATCCAATACAAGGATCCAAAATGGACTCCACCAAAAATAAACCATATCTTTCTAGCACCTAAAACTCACAGTATTAAAAAACAGCAACCGGGCAAGAATATAATATGTAGATGGGAGAGTGAAGAAGGCCAATAATGCAATATGGCGTTATTTTATGGGTGACCCGCAACGATGAAATCCCCTTACCTAAAAAGGTAGACAAAACGGAGGTGCCCACCAGATGGGGGCAATCATAACGTGCAGGATAGCCAAGATAATTTGCGAAAGGTAGTGGACCTCCAGAACGATATTTCTTGGGAGCCTCCCTAAAAGAGAATGCAGACTGTTGATTTTAACAGGGCACTGTCTAGCCGCTGTTTATGCAAAAAACTGGGGTAAAGCAGACCTCCAATGCAAGATGTGCCCCGAATGCTAAGCACTGGCGTTGCCATGACTTTAACACTTGGCAGCGCCACCATCCTACCATCCATAAAAGACGCTACTAAAATTGGCAAGAGGTTTGAAATACCTTGAGCCACGTTTTAAATCTAGCACTGTATACTACTAAGGACTTTTATTGGTCAATGTGGACCCGAATCAGGCTAACCCTTCCCAAGAGATACCAAATATATTTTCTCAAGTTTTTAACAAAAGAGTTATTGAGAAACAAAAAAAAAAAGCTCGCAAATGGAAAATTTGTGTTGGGAAATGATTCTCCATGTGCATTCTCAATACGACCTTGATCTATAAAATCACTTTACCTGGTATGGACACTTCGAATCCTTGCTCATTCAGCATCTCAAAATCTATACTGGGTATCTTAAAAGCCAGAAGCCCAAAGTTTGAGATAAACAATAAAAAGAGGCAGCAACGTGGCAGAGTTTTCCAGCTCATGACGCAGTTTTAATTAATAAGATACTAACTAGAGTCCGATTAACGTATTATTCGCGAAAGCTCTGTGGAGGGACTGCAGCATCTGATTGAAAATCTTGATTTTAAAAGCTTACCCGCAATTAAAGCTTCTCTTGATCGCACCTTTTACGCTCTTTTGAAAATATTTAATACATTAAAAAAAAAAAATTATGAACACACATATGTTACGAAACATTAAGAAAATTGAACATTTATATAATCTTAAAATAACTTGTTGTTTTACCTTAATGAATGTTACCTTGAATGAAGAAAAATGAAAGCCATAATAGCTACAATTGTTTATTATGCATTTTTTTATTATTATTAATTAATCAAAACAGAATAAAAAAAAAACTTTTTGGTCTAAAATATTTTTTTTTTTTTAATTTAAAAGCGGCTATCAAAATTTCCAGAGTTTGTTTTTGTATCAAGCTTTGTTATCGCATCAGCTGTTAAAAGCTTTAAATTCAGAGTTGATCGCTGATAGCAAGGGTGCACACAGAACTAAGATTTCACATTTGTGGGCAGCTTAAACATTTGTATTTCCTCGTAAAGCCAAATTAAATCTATAGCTGATATGAACGAGAATGTACATACATGTACATACGCCAAATTGCGATTGCCGGGGCCAAGCAAAAGTAAACAAATAATATTAATCGCCCAGCACCAACATCAGAACCGGTCTTAAACTAACATAGAGACACAGACTGAGTCAGAGGCTTCTGATTCGTGGTGAAAACGTGGAAAGTGAGGATTCAGAATGCCAGGATTGTGTATTGGAATACTTATTTTGATCTGTGTTGGTTATATAAATGGTTATAAGGTTCCAACGCCAAAAGTTGAACTATTAGAAAATGGATTTCGCATCTCTATTCCAGGTAATGTTCAAATTTGTACATCCGCGTTTTTGTTCATCGTCGATTTTTTTCACGTTCTTGGCGCTTAAAAAAAATGCAAAATTACATGGAAAAAACGCTTGACATCATTATCATTTATTGCTTTTATTTTCTTACGCTTATATAGACGAAACTGGTGTCAAACGAGTGGCTTATCATGCGAATCGCAATCGTAATTTCACTTCATTCAATGAAGGACAGTATACCGTGGATTTAACTGAACCCAAGGAAGGCAGATGGACAAACGATTTCACTTCCATGCCTTTGAGGGCCCACGATGTCCTGTTTATCTGGACAAGCGTGCAGCATGAAAAGGCTGTGTATCAGGATTTGGTGCAGCCTTTGCAGGTCTGCAATCTAAGTGGAGGCTATCTCCCTAGGGGATGTTCCATCAACGACGGGGATCTTACGCAACCCACCACTGAGGAAAGTAGTCCGGAAGTCCGAAATCCATCAGTTTGTGAGCCCTCTTCGTCTCAGATTTCAGTAACTACCAGTAGTCCCATATGCAAAGGAAAACTCCTGTTCCAGGAGACCTTCGATCAGCTAAATGATTCCCTATGGCTCCACGAAGTTCGCTTGCCTCTTGACACAAAAGATGCAGAGTTTGTTTTGTATGACGGAAGAGCTAAAGTCCAAGAAGGCAACCTTATAATCGAGCCCATATTGTGGTCTACCTACCGCCCAGACTTGGCCATCACCAATTCCAGACTAGATCTTTCGGAGCGATGCACTGGAACCCACAACCGTCGTAAAGAGTGCATGCTGCACACCACCGGCAGTGGGCCCAGCGGGATTATGCCACCGGTAGTGACCCCGCGACTTAGCACCAAAGAATCCTTTGCCTTTCTATACGGTCGCATTGAGATACGTGCCAAGTTTCCCAAGGGGGATTGGATTATGCCCCTCCTGCTGCTGGAACCCTTGACGGAATGGTACGGCCAAACAGGCTACGAATCTGGACAACTGCGAGTGGCATTGGCCAGAGGAAACACCAAACTGAAGATGCCGCGCGGGAAGCTTGTGGATGGCAGAACACTGTACGGTGGACCTGTCATATCCACGGATGCCCAACTGCGGGAGGATATATGGATCAGTCAGCGGAGGAATGCGCACTTTGGCGATGAGTTTCACACCTATAGCTTGGACTGGAGCAGCGAAAGACTCATCTTTTCAGTGGATGGTCAGGTCTACGGGGAGATGCTAAGCGGCTTTGCGGAACTGGATCAGAATCCCAGGTGGAAGCAGGGAGGTCACATAGCCCCTTTCGATAGGATGGTAAGTGACAAAAAATATTTTAAAAAATAACAAAAAGAAAAAATAAGTTGATTAAAATGGTTGAACTGGTTATAAACACTTTCCAACACAAGTCCGTAAGTCTTAAAAAATTAATTTTTTTTATCATGACATTAACATAAGAAAACATATACTTTCTTAGTTCTTTATCACATTGGGCCTCTCTGTGGGCGGATTTGGTGACTTTGTGGACAATCTGCGCACAGCAAGCTACGAAAAACCTTGGCGCAACTACCATCCCCAGGCAAAGCTTCAGTTCTATCAGAACCAGGATCAATGGTTACCCACATGGAAGCAGCCCTCCCTGATAATCGATTATGTACGTGTATACGCGAACTGATAATATTTTTAATCTGTGCCAGCCAATGTCCTCTTATCAATAAAACGACGAAAGCTCGGAAAGAATAAAGCTAACAGTAACTTTTACATTATATATGGACCTGGTTTCTCTTTAGAACCTCTTAGGGTCTCCCAACTTTTGGTTTATTTGAGTGATACAACACACAAAAGAATGCAAAATAAAATTATAAAGCCTTGACTGAGCAAAATCTATTAGTCAGGACTAGAACGTTCTTTCTTATTACATATTAATTCAATAGAAACATACAGGATATATTAAAATAGTCATTAAATAGTGTTTAATAAATCAACGATTTATCAATTGATTGCCGTCGTTTAATTCAGATTTGAACAAGTAAAACCAGTAACAACACTACAGTCTAGTTTCCTGACTGTTAAATACCCTGTACCAATTTTGGTTTAAGCTCCTCTCGACATAAATCAAGAATGATAAAAAAAATTAATTAAAATTCTAAAACATTGCAAGGTATAAAAAGCTAAAAATAATGAACGAGTCAGGGCCTCCAAGGCTACGAACCAGACATCGCAGTACTTGCACTACCGATTACATTCTTACGGAAATAGCAATTACAGTATATGAAGGTAGTGCGTTCTCAGCATCCACTCTTTATAAAACTAATTTTTCAGCGTTTCGAAACAAAAAATAGAAATATTATTAAAAAAAATTTACAATTAGCATAATTAAAAAAAAAGAAAAACTAACAAAATATTAAAAAACAGCAAGCGGAATAAATTTCCATTTATTTGAGCAAATAAATAAAGCTTTTTGTTAGCTGATGTAAACTTTGCTTTCTAATTAACCAAACTGAATTAAATTTTCGGTGTGCAGTGATTACAGATTACAAATTGAGGGGGCGGTTGGCGTAGCAGCGACAAATACAAATAAACTTCATCTGCGCCAGTATTAGGATAATCTGCACAGGTAATATGGTTTCTCTAGCTCGATCAGTTTCAGAGATCCGTTTGTTAATCCTGACGGACAGACGGACGTGACTATATATAGACTCAGCTCGTCATGCTGATCAATAGAAATAGCACAGAAATTTACGCCAAAATGGTCATTGATATTTTGTACTGAAATTTTTAATTGCCTACATACATATACATACATATTTTGATTTATAGATATCATTAATTAATTGCATATTTCAAAGGGTTCTTTGCTTGCTTATCAGAAATACAAAAGAGTACGATCTTTAAAGTAGATGAAGGCGCTAAAATAAAAGAGGCTGTTTTTACTTGGGAAACTTGTTAGAACTGTATTGTGAATTTTAACAGATTTTCTAATAATTTTTTAGAATCAAATACCAAATCGCAAATGTGTTCGCTGATTAGGCGCACTATTCTCACTTCTGTGGAAATAATCTTTCCCGCAGTGTTTTGGTGTGAAAAAAAGAGAATACCTTGGTATTTGGGCAAGTTTTTGGAGTCAGAGAAAATTCGAAAACTCACGAAAGGTTTAAAGAACAAGAGGTAAGCAAAAAGGATTTTTCTTATAATGGCTTTCTTTGACTAAACATTGAAACAAAGTTTGCATTCATTATTTTTTTGTTTATTAACATTTTGCTTAAAATGAGTAAAACAAGAAAGGAAAGCTAGCTCGCAGGTCCAAAGTTTAAAATACCTTTGCAGACCTGTTGCCTTTGAACCTGTTCAAGCAGCTTAAGGATATAGTGGTCCGATTTTTAAAGGTGAATGAAGTAAGAAGTACAAATTTTGTGAAATTAAAACACTTAAATTCCATCAATCAATTCATTTTCTTTAAAAATAAGTTTTTGGCCCTTTTACATAAATGGGGTTATAGAAAATTGCATGAAATTTCATAGTGCTTTCTGGTTCTTGGTTTAACAGTTGACGAAGGTGTTAACTTTTATGATAATTTCCTATTGGGGAGAAAATATTTTGTTAATTTTAAGATTGTGAAATCCCGCTAATTATATTGGGTTAAGCCGAGTCAAACCATGCAAAAGGTTTCTCATTAAAACATTCTTATTATTATTAATTATTGAGGAAAACTAAGGTTGCGTTCCAATAATTTTAAGCCGCTCTAGCTATGTATGTATATTACTAGTTTCCAATAAATGGTAATGTAAAAACACATTTATCCAAACGCAGGTGATGGATGGGAGCTTGACAGAGCAAATTTAAAATTTCATGCAACTGGTTGGAAAATCCTCAAAAATAACTCCAAGATTAAGGATTGGATCTTTTTTTTATGGCAAAGAACAGTTTGCGATTAAATTAATTAAAACTAAAAGGTTTTGCCGTTGTTCTTTTTGGATCCATTGTTCCGGGAGCTCTGAGTGGATTTCTTCTTACGCTTGTCCGACGACCAGTCCACGTCATCCTCATCGTCGGTGCCCCCCGCATTAGACCCGGAATGCAGGTGGGCGGTGCTGGAGCCCTCCTTGGTGGCCAGGCGACGGGAGGCGATCCGAGAAGATATGCGGCCCATGCCCATACACTTTTCCAAATGCGGAGCGAATCGGGCAGCGGCCACAAGGCGATCACAGTTGGGGCATGTGCAGTCCATCGGTTTTTTAGCGGTCGAAATGCCGAATATGTCCAGGTTGGGCATCTCGCAGATCCGGTAGGTCGACTCCTCGGCCACGCCATCCAGAGCTGATAGATTCCCAGATTTCCGCAGATGGTGGGTCTCGATAAAAATTCCGGCAACCGCGTCGTCGAGGAGTGTTTGGTAGAGGTAGTTGACGGCCTCATCCAGGTTCTTAGCATCTTTGACCAACTCCCGGAAGTTGCTTGCAATTTGATTGTTTGTGGGGTTCTGATTACCAGACCCTTGGGCACTCGCAGTCGTTGGCATGCTGAGAACGCTTGCATTCGCTGACATAATACGTTGAATATCTAATTATTCTATAAGTGAATTTATTTTCACATTTGCAATTGATGATTGGTTTGACATGCCGGCAGTTTTTATCAGCTCAATTAAAATTTGTTTATTCTATCAGGCTGCTGGCAAAATTAAAGAGTGGCCAGATGGATAATATTAAAAAAAACTAGTTCCATTGTTCAAATTAAATACATAATTTTATTTTTAGGACAAATGATATTTAGTTTCCGATGAATACAAAAGCGAAAAAAAATTAACAGAAAGATAATTTAAAGAAAACTATTTACTTTTGGACACAAAACTTTCTGGCAACCCCTAATGAGTTCGAAACGGCTTTATATGTAAAAAATAGGTCACACTGCACAATGGCTTCCTCGTTCGCATTGATAAATACACTAAACAATTGAATGTTATAAAATGTTGCTAAATAGCAAAACACACGTATACAAAAAACTTGTGGATAAACTGTATGACAAATGCCAAAAGATACAGGCGGAAAACGAGAGATGTGTGATGAGGTAGGCGTCAAATTCAGAGCGGCAATAAAAAGTAAACAAACGCTCGTAAACTCATGTTCCAGGGTAAATGGCATTAAAAAAATTCTGAGACGGCGCAATCAAGATGTAGAGCTGCTGAAGAAACGACTGGACAAGCATGGCGACAATTGGCGATCGGTCCCCATGGTGGCGCCCCATCCTAAAGGAAAAACAGAGCAGAAACGACGTGGACCCAAGCCGAAAAACAAACCAGCCGCAGACGGAGGCGAAACCACAGGATCGGTATCTGCCACTTCAGCCAGAAAACCCCGAAAGCAGCGTGCGAAGCAACCGGCAACAAGTCTTGGTGCAATCATCCTTCCACCACAGACACAAACTCAAATGGGGACGTGAAACCGATCAATTAATAGAATCGTTGTAGTTTTAGGTTCAAGCCCAATATACATATGTACTAGTTTATAATATGACCAATTTCTGTTTATGACCAAATCGAGAGTAGAATCGTTCGAAGGTTCGATTCTGCTACAATGCACTCATAAGTCCTATCAAGCAACTCGAGTACATGAATTCACAAAATTCAGCTTTTGCATCCAACTAAACCGGCACTTGATCACCATTGGTTCTTTTTAATACAATGGTGAACGTAAAACCATTTCGATGGCGGCGTTCTTAGACTTTTTAGTGAGCAACTTAAAACTGGTAATCACATTGTCAGCTGACAAAAAAGTTAATTATTAATTTCGTTTATTTCTAATTATTTTTATTATTCATTCATAATAGCCAAATGTCAAGCTGATCAAAACGATTCATAATCAATTCGACTAGCTAACCCTCTTAAAAAATCTAATTTCAAAACATGACTAAGAAGCAGAGGCGTGTGGTTCATCACTGAATTTATACTTATTTATATTTTTGATGTACTTAGTGCTAGAACAGAGAAATTCAACGGACAGGGAGTGGGCAACCCTTTTACTCGGCCTGACGAAGGCGCGCCAGGCGCTGAGTTAGCTCGTCTTGCTCTTGTGACACCGCCGTGGAGGCTCCAACCGTTTGGCTTTGTACTCCGCTGGGTAACTCCATGTTGAGCTCCAGACCCGCTTCATCGGCCACTTGCTGGAGAAGATTGTCCACATCGCCCTGGGGCACCGAAGTAGTCACCGTATCCGACATAGTACCTTCCATTACGGAGCTCTGCACATCCAGATCCTCGAACTGGGACTCAAACTTTTCCATTAGCGAGGAGATCTTCTCCAGGTTCATCCCCTTCATGGCTGCATCCATAGCTTTTACCACTCCGGCCATGGACCCCGTCACCTTGCGGGTGGTTAGAGCGGACTGAACCCTACTAGCTACCGCATCCACGCGAGCACTCATACGGAGATAGTTGACCGCTTGGTTCTTCTGGCGAATGGCATTCTCGGCATGGATGCGGGCCACATCCATATTTCCCTTTTGTATCGCTTTTTTTGCCTTGGCCTTCTCCAGCTTTTCCTCCTTCTCACATTTCTTTGAGTTTCGTTCAAGTTCCTTTACGGCAAACTTTAGATTAAAAAGGTGTTCTATGTGTGGAAGGGGAGGAGATGAAAAAAGCAGGGTAGAACAAATTATTCAACAGGGTATCAGTCGTCTCTACTTACTTTCCATGGAGCTCGTAGACATGTCGTTACCCAGCTTGATGAATTTACTATAGCGAATAAAGAATATAAAAATCTTCTGGCAGTTTCAACTTAAACTGGCAAATTTGACCAATTTACGTTGTTTTATTCGTATGAGTCACTTTTGTTTGTCAGACCTGGTGCGACCAGTCGCTGGGAAAATCCACGGTACAGCTGTTCTACGGAAGTGGTGCTGTTAAGCGCCAACAACCTTACAGCAGTACAATCGACTGTTAAATTTCAATGCTTTCAATAGAGCAAATCGTGCGAAAAGTTTGATATCGAAACGGACATGGTAATAATGACTATATACCTACTATATATGTACAAAAAAGTTTATATTCCTAATCAGCATCACCAGCAGAGTCGATCTAGCCATGTTCATCTATGTGTCTGTCCGTCTGTCATATAGACATTAAATCCAATTTAGAATATGCAAAAACCAAAAATCGTACCAATATATTATATAGCCGCCATATAAACTATTGAACGGTTTGAAGGCAACTGGTCTGCATGGGCTTTGTACCCCGAGGCTAACCTTCCTTTCTTGTTGGGTTTTGTTTACATCAAATAAGAGAGAAGTGCTTAAGCACCCTTTATGATAATATGCAGTCAGTCCTTTAAGTGCGCAATATAGTATTTCATGAAAACTTCAAGTTGGAAGCACTACCGCAGTTGGTCTTTATGGATGTGTACTTTTACAGTGTTTGCACAAATAATATTTTACATGATTGGCACTCAACGAGTATTTGCTGAAGCATGTGCGTCATGTATTGGGCTTAGGGTTCCAATTTTGACAAGTCTTTTGAGATCTAAATGTTAATATTCTAAAAAATACCGAAATTGTGTTACTTTTTCCAAAGCCTATCTATTAGAATCAGAAACACGGACATCCAGACCGATCTGTGCTGAAAAGAAATGTCTTCTCTACTACGTGGTAAAATTCTGCGCAAAATAAAAAATTAAATATGTTACAAAGGGTATACAAATACAATTTCACCCAAATGCTCAGACAACAATTCATCTATTTATTCACAAATATCACAAATCGGTAAACTTAAATCTCAGTGGAATATTTGGCGTGAAAACAAAAGTGCACTTAAATGCGTTCTCGGTGGGATAATTGAATTCTATGTGGAAATTTCGCACAAGATTGGCGACCGTGAGTTCCAGCTCCAGATCCACTATCCGCTTACCCACGCACATGCGAGGTCCAAATCCAAAAGGCAGGTAGATAAACGGACTTAAGTTGGTATTCACCAGGGAATTTTCTTCCGCATCCTTTTGGCGCAACCAGCGCTCCGGCAGAAAATCGCCTGCACGCGGATAGAAACGCTCTTCCTTTAGCAGAAAGTTGCTGTTCATTAGAATATGCGTACCTTTGGGAACGCGGTAACCATCAAGTACCACGTCGGCTCCAGTGGATCGCACGTTTCCGAAGGTGACCGGATACAAACGTAACGATTCCTTGATACAGGCTCGCAAATATGGCAGAGATTTCATATCGTCTAAGGAGAATTCTTTGTCTGGCGTAGGCAATTTGGTCAACAGTTCCTTTCTGAGTTTTTCCTGCTTTTCAGGATTTTTGGCCAGGTTTAACAACAGTCCCACAATGGCAGTACTTGTGGTATCTACACCACCCATCAGCATATCCATTGCCATGACTGTGGCAAATTTCCGATCGACTTGCAGCAACTGTTCGAGAACACTTTTGTGATCCTTTGAGTTTCCATGAGATCTGCTCTTTTCTATCCTCTCGATTGCCTCATTCACGTACATCGAACAGGTGTCAAATATTTCATCCGCTGCTTTCTCGAATTTTCTATATGTGGGTGTGGATATATATTTGTATAATGAGGGCTTAATGCCCAGTTCGAAGAAAGAATCCATGAAAATTTTGATATTCTGGAAAAGTCTTTTGGCCTCTGGTGGCTGGTTTGCCTCTTTGAGGAGCCCCAATTCTTTATCTAGAGCCACCACAGCCACCGACTCGAATGCCAGGTGATTAATAGTGTGAAGAAAATCACCGGGCACTTCCAGAGATTCCCTATCACGAGTCTTCCGGATGCGGCTGATAAACTGCTGGTTGACCTGTTGCATCGGTTCCAGGTAAATGGCGACATTGCGATGCTGCATTAGAACGGGGTTCGAAGCACTTCTCAAGCGTCCCCACTGCGGTCCCCTGAAATGGGAAAATGTCTGGCATATAACTATAGGTAAATGTATTTAAATGTATTTTAATTAAAAAATATTTAACTTTTTATAGTTGTGTATCATATAAAAAATATTTATATTTTTTGACAATGAAAAGATATATATAAATTTAAATAACTCATTGTTTATTTATTTGATACTTACTGGGTAAATAGTCCCACGCAATCCTTGAAAAATCCATCCTTGCGATTCTCCCGGTAAAAGAGAACTGGCTCGGCGCCTCCCCTCACAGGCCACTGCCCTTCAGTGCGAAAAACCTTCTCAAAGCTCTTTTCGTTAAATGTGATCACGGTGGAGGACATGCCGAAAAGACCGGGTATCAGGCACGTGTCTCCGAACTGCTTTCTGTACAGGAGCATCATCTGGGCCAGGTCCAGATTGTGATACTCCCCGCCCTTTTGGTACCCTCGCCACAATTGCCACCGAGTCGGGCCGGGAAGATCGGAAAAGGGTTTCGCTTTCTCCCATTTCGTCTCCAGTTGTTGCAAGTATGAGGATGGATCTTGCTGTTTTGTTGCAGCCAGTTGGGAGCTGGCTCTCAAGCTATGCCTTATTGTACCACGTAGCATCGTCTAGATAGCTCAGTGAAATGAGTTGCTAAACGGTAAAAACCAAACACGAAAGCTTACTTCAATATGTTTATTTAATTTCACAAGGTCTGGCAACAAATGAGAGAGCTTTCAATGTCTATCATTTGAGCTTTCCTCTAATACGCCTTCGAAATCGTTTTTTATAGTTTTTTTTATTTATTTTTTATTTGTATAAACTACATGTACATATACATATACATACTTACGTTTAAAGAATCAATTGAGAGATACAATTATTTGATTACTTGAAGTCTACATTATTAAAGATCCGTTTTGTAACGTTTGGCATTGCTTTTGCAATTTTGATAAGCTTTTTTAATTTTTTTGGTAACGAATAACGATGAGATAAGCGAAAAAGTTTAGTGCTTGATCGGTCCTATGCCAGCTATCGGATATAGTAGCTAGAATTTAATATATTTTCGAAATCGGCTTAGCACTAGAATAAGCTACCAATAATTAATTATCTTAAAAATCAAATGAGGTTTGATCCATGCCCCACTTTTTCCGATCGATTGAACAACACCAATTTCGGTTTTTTAACCAACTGTGAGCGTTAGACACAACGCTAGTATGGTACTTTGGACATTATATATATATATATATATATATATATATGTATATACATAAGAACTTTGCAAAGTCCTTCGTTTTTGTATTTTTATACCCTTGCAGAGGGTATTATAATTTTGACCAGAAGTTTGTAACGCAGTGAAGGAGACGTCTCCGACCCTATAAAGTATATATATTCTTGATCAGTATCACCAGCCGAGTCGATATAGCCATGTCCGTCTGTCCGTCTGTCTGTCTGTCCGTCTGTCGGTTGCTATGTAAACTAGTCTCTCAGTTTTAAACATACACTACATAACATAGCTGCCATAGGAACGATTGGGAAAAAGCCATTTTTAAAGTTAATTAATTCATTTCTTAGAAAGCTCTATTAAATGATTATTTTAACATATCCTGAAAGTTTCATTAAAATCGGACCACTATATCCTATAGCTGCCATACAAACGATCAAACAGTTTTTAGGCAACTGGTCTGCAAGGGTATTCTAAGCTTCGGGTACCGAAACTAGCCTTCCTTTCTTGTTAGACCCTGTACCCAACGGGTAAAGGGTATATTAAGTTTGTGCAAATGTATGTAACAGGCAGAAGGAGGCGTGGCAGACCCCACAAAGTATATATATTCTTGATCAGCATGACGAGCTGAATCGATATAGCCATGTCCGTCTGTCCGTCTGTCCGTCTGTCCGTCCGTCCGTCCGTCCGTCCGTCCGTCCGTCCGTCCGTCCGTCCGTCCGTCCGTCCGTCCGGATGAACACACGGATCTCAGCAACTGTAAGAGTTAGAGGAACCGTATTACCAGTGTAGATTCTCCTAATACTGAGTCAATTAGAGTTTATTTTTTTAAGTCGGCGCCACGCCCACCGCCCCCGCAATTTGTATTTGAATTTTTGCACTGCCCTGCACTGCACAATTTTCAAGCTAAAATTTTTTTAAAAATACACATGCAATTGGGGCATAGATTTCTACTGATCCTGATTGGTTAATTAGAAAGCGCACAATAAATACCTAAAGTTTACAGGCGCTAAACACAAAAAATCTGTTTATTTGCGCAAACAAACGGTAAATCGCTTGCGTTCGGTGGTTGATTTTTCTCAGAAGTGCCGCTGCAGCTGCGCTGCCACTACCTTCATATACATATGTATGAATGTGTGCCTTCAATATATTTATACTGTATTAGCTGCTGATTTAAAAAGTTTGGGTTAGCCGAATGGTTACGTCGTTTTATTGAAAGCGTGAATATATTGGGTTCGAATCCCAGACCGGACTCGGAGAAAATATTTTTTTTTTGTTTTGATTTATTTTGCATATAACCAAATTTGTACAGGGTCTGTAACAGTCGGGAAACTCGACTGTAACGTTCTCACTTGTTTTTAATTAATTTATGTATTTATGTATCTTAAATAATACGTTCAAGGTATGGGATTTTTGATTTAATTGTTAAACATTTTATTGTTGGTTTAACAAGCCCCAAATTGATTGTTCACTTTGTTTGTGGCTGCGCTGTTAGAAATACTCGTACGTAACCCGCGAAAATTCAAAATTCGCGATACTTTTTGAACACACCTCGTATATATATATTTTTTAAGGCTCTAGATTTTCGTTTGTCAAAAGAAATGGATCAATGGTCTTGAATCAAGACAAAATGGCTGGTTTTGCAGGCAGAACTTAAATTAAGACCCACTTAAGACTCTCTTGAATACCCTTTATTTATATCTCTTCTTCCTATTCTCTAATTGCCGCGGTCCTTTGCCTAAGCTCTATCATTTACATTCGTGACCGCTTGTTCTTCGTTGAAAAAATTGTTAAACCATTAACCATTGCGTAGAGTAGCCAAATAAGTTCAGTTGAAACATTATAATTTACTTGTGAATATTATTTGGCAAAACATCTGCTTATGAAAAGCTTCTTAGCGAAACAAAGGCAAATGTTTTTAAAGGGGTATACTATAAGTAAAAGAAGTGGTATAACAGTGTCAAAAACGTCCGAAGGAACGAAGGAAACTTGGAAAGTGAACCAGATTGTTAAGAACGATCGCTGATAGCTGACCTTCAATTTTTTTTACCCTTGATGAGGCTATTTTAATTTCGCCATGAAGTTTGAGTCGCAATGAAGAAGATTTATAGATTATATTTATTTTTGATAATCATCGCAAGCAGAGCCGATCTAACCATGTTCGTCAGTCCCTCAGTTTTAACCCAATTTCGTATTTCAGTTTTAAAGCTGAACCCGAAGGTTCTAAATTTTCTGCAACTCTTCTTTGAAGATGTTATATAAATCGCAACTGCCGGAATCGGAATACGAATAAGTTGGAAGAATCTGCTCGCGCCCGTCTGAAATATTTCAATATTACTTTAGGACTTTACTAAATATTACAAAAGTTGGTGTGCGTCAGAATTTGCATAATCTGCACTAGTAATATGGTTCTTCTAGTTCTTATTTTTCTAAGATCCTTTTGTTTGTAAAAAAAAAGTACGAAAGAGTCTGGTATCGAGCCAAAGCCTCCAAAGCCAGATACATTTAAAAAAAAACAAGTAAAAACGTTACAGTCGAGTTTCCCGACTGTTACAGACCCTGTACAAATTTGGTTATAAGCAAAAAATAAAAAATAAAAATATTATATTCACACCGAGACCGGTCTGGGGATTCGAACCCAAGATCTTCGCGTTTCAAGTCGAACGTCGTAGCCATTCGACAAACCCAAACTTTTTGAACCGGCAGCTAATACAGTATAAATTTATTGAAGGCGCACATTCATACATATGTATACGAAGGTAGTGGCAGCGCAGCTGCAGCGGCACTTCCGAGAAAAATCAACCACCGAACGCAAGCGATTTACCGTTTGTTTGCGCAAATAAACAGATTTTTTGTGTTTAGCGCCTGTAAACTTTAGGTATTTATTTTGCGCTTTCTAATTAACCAATCTTGATGAAATTTTCAGGATCGGTAGAAATCTATGCTCCAAGCTTAGCTTGAAAGTTGTGCAGTGCAGGGCAGTGCAAAAATTCAAATACAAATTGCGGGGGCGGTGGGCGTGGCACCGACTTAAAAAAATAAACTCTAATTTACTCAGTATTAGAAGAATCTACACTGGTAATACGGTTCCTCTAGCTCTTACAGTTGCTGAGATCCGTGTGTTCATCCGGACGGACAGACGGACATGGCTATATCGACTTAGCTCGTCATGCTGATCAAGAATATATATACTTTGTGGGGTCTGCCACGCCTCCTTCTGCCTGTTACATACATTTGCACAAGCTTAATATACCCTTTACCCTTTGGGTACAGGGTCTAAAAAATAGCAAGTACAGCACAAATATATTGAATATTTAATACGTCAGAATAGTCATTAAAGTGACGTGGTCGGTCAGCCATTCATTGTTTTTTTCTATACCCTCATATATGAAATATTAACGAAAATATATTTTATTGTACAGGGAAGTATATGCCTACGAAATACCCCACATTTTATTCTTTCGTTTATATATTTTGGTATTATATTATAGCCGTCACATTCAAACAACGCATCACAATGATCACTGACAAACCACGTTTCTGAGATACAAATAACATCAACAATTGAACTAAAAAAAAATCATCAAGAATCCTAACCATAGCATATCAATATATTGAGAAAGCATATTTATCAAATTAATTGCCAAGTCAAAGACCACAATTAAAACCAAGGACTACGATTAATGCAGACACGATGATTACTAATATGAATTTGGATTGACAAAAAAACAGTAAAAAGTAATGATAATATAAATATTTAACCAGGGAATGCGAAAAGCTTTTTCCGGATGGAGCGACAGCAGTTGTAGTGGAAGTGTCAGCGGGGAATGCGGTACAAGTCGACGATCGAGCATGAGCGAGAGACAAAAGCTCCGCAATGTAACGCAGTGAAGGAGACATCTCCGACCCTATAAAGTATATGTTATATATTCTTAATCAGCATTACCAGCCGAGTCGACATAGCCATGTCCGTCCGTCCGTCGGTTGCTATGTAAGCTAGCCTCTCAGTTTTAAAGCTATCGAGCTGAAACTTTGCGCCGATCCTTCTTTTTGTTGCCGGTAGAATGTATGTAAGTCGGAACAGCCGGAATCGGAACACTACACCACATAGGAACGATTGGGAATTTTGCCATTGCCATTTTTTAAGATAATTAATTTATTATATTTTACTATATTAACTATTTTAACATATTCTGAAAGTATCATCAAAATCGGACCACTATATCCCATAGCTATCATAGGAACGGTAGGAGAAAATGGGGCATTTGCCCATTCTTGGACGATATATTTTTAATAGATTAAAGCCAATTTCGAAAATGAAAAACCAAAAATGTGACCAAAATATTTCTATAGCTGCCTGTTCTGCAAGGTCATTCTAAGCTTCCGTCCCGAGGCTAGCCTTCTTTTCCTTTTAATACTAGGTCTGACGTGCCATGCACCGACGAGTAAATAACTCTTACGCTTTTTCAAGCGTATGGCCTCTGTAGAAATTCGTGATTCTTCTTGGTGAGATATTCGTTTATTTAAAACGATGAGTCAAAGCGCAGCATCTGCAAGCTTAGTTGGTGATTTATCTCGCCGGTAAGCTCCAGTTGTACGCAATAGTTATTTTATTCCGCAAGCTCTCCAGTTTTATGATAATTAATGGACTACCGTCAGATGGTGTATTGCCTTTGACCCGAATTAATTCCCGAACTTTAAGTAAAGGTGTAATATGCAAAGTAAAGTGCATTAAGTGATTGCTAAATTTCCGCCAAAAACATAAGGCACACCATGCTTATGCATAATGCACACGTTATTTGCATTATGCTGCGCCGCCAATTTCGCCTCAAGAGCTCCTCCCTGATTTTTGCGAAAAGCGCAGCTCGTCAACCTTGCAATCCAGATCAAGAACTCGTTTTCCGACCCTCTACAGCGATGCCGACGATACGTTGTTATAAACGATCAGTAATTCCTAATATTATTATTTTATTTATTAATTCATTGCGGTGTAACAAAATGGGACGCATGTGCCAGATCAACAATTAGAGAGTAATCTTTTTTTTTATCGAATCCAACGATGTAAATAGTAATGTTTCGGTGTTGTACGAAGCTGGACTGCTATATCCACTTCCTCTCCGAATTTGTGGCCAGATCTAAAAATGGACGTACTTCTTGGGAAGACGGGTTTCGCGCCCAGACCGTGTTTTGACGGCCGTGCGTTCCTGAAAGAAGTCTGGAGAGCTAGGTACAGATGCCGCAGCAAACTTCTTTGCTGCCGGGCCCCATTCAGTTTGTTGGCCTGTAGATTTCCTGGGTTGATCTTCTGCAGCAATAAAATCCTTTTTTACTCGATCGATTGCAACTGCGATGTGTGTCTAGCCTTTTTACGAGATCGATTTCGATGTAGTTGTCAGATGAATGTAATCTTGATGCAATCGCTGCCGACAGGAGATACTGTATAAACTGTATGAACCTTGCATGATTAATTTGGTTATAGTAAGGTATCTGTCTTTAGTAGTATGATCCGTATCGAAAAGTTAACTACTTTTGACAGCGCATACTCCATCCGTCGCCATTGTCAGAGTGGCGTCAATTTTTTCGTCTAAAGTTTCATGTATTCACATGGCTCCACACACTTTCTAGCTTTATCACCGTATTGATATTTGCAGAATGGAAATCGAACGCCTTACTTTGACTTGCTACGAGAACGACTACTCGGTGGTGATGCGCCTATTTTAAGCTGCTGAATTTCTTTGCGAACCTTGTTGATTTCAGCTATCCATGGAGTGGCGTTGGAGGTGCTTTTGAATTGCTGCAACGTTTGAGTAAACGTGCACTTCCATAATATTATTTGCCTGCTGTGCCATTTTTGATGAATCTCTATCCACGATAGATACGATAGTTCGCACTTTCCCCGGCAAACGCTCAAGCTATAGTGATTATAGTGTGTCGTCTGTTATTTTAGTGTTGACCAGATCCTTCACGCGTTTGAGAAGCGATGCAATTATATGATGGTCATTTGCAGTGTCTTGTGAGATGGGATTTTGTTTGGATGAAGTAAATATCTGATTGTTCCTTGCTGAATGTAAGAGGCTTAATGTAGACGCGAAAAATGTCGGTCCTGCGCGCAGCCGATTCTTGCCTTGGGAATGATCTGCGTGTGCGAGATCAAAAATTAGCGGGGAAGTTGTACTTAAAGATGTGTGTTGGGTGTTGGTCGACGCTGGACTGGTACCAAATAATTGTTTTTTTTGGGCGAAAAATAAAATTTAATTGGGAGCCAGTGAAATTTTTGTCGTTTCTCCTTTAATATTCTTACTTTAGTTTAATTGACTCAGTATTTACATGTAATGAATAACAAAAAACGTAATATCTTAGGTACGCGACAATTATCAATATTACCTCTTGTATTAAGTATTTTGCGTAAACAAATAAAAAAGTTACCAAAGATTTTGTGAAACACATAGAATATAATGAAAAAAGAAAATTGCACATTTCAAGAAATAGAAAGATTTTTAGACCCTGTACCCAAAGGGTAAAGGGTATATTAAGTTTGTGCAAATGTATGTAACAGGCAGAAGGAGGCGTGGCAGACCCCACAAGGTATATATATTTTTGATCAGCATGACGAGGTGAGTCGATATAGCCATGTCCGTCTGTCCGTCTGTCCGTCCGTCCGTCCGTCCGTCCGTCCGGATGAACACACGGATCTCAGCAACTGCAAGAGCTAGAAGAACCGTATTACCAGTGTAGATTCTTCTAATACTGAGTAAATTAGAGTTTATTTTTTTAAGTCGGTGCCACGCCCACCGCCCCCGCAATTTGTATTTGAATTTTTGCGCTGCCCTGCACTGCACAATTTTCAAGCTAAAATTTTTTTAAAAATACACATGCAATTGGAGCATACCGATCTACCGATCCTGAAAATTTCATCAAGATTGGTTAATTAGAAAGCGCACAATAAATACCTAAAGTTTACAGGCGCTAAACACAAAAAATCTGTTTATTTGCGCAAACAAACGGTAAATCGCTTGCGTTCGGTGGTTGATTTTTCTCAGAAGTGCCGCTGCAGCTGCGCTGCCACTACCTTCATATACATATGTATGAATGTGCGCCTTCAATATATTTATATTGTATTAGCTGCCGTTTGAAAAAGTTTGGGTTTGTCGAATGATTACGACGTTCGATTTAAAACGCGAAGATCTTGGGTTCGAATCCCAGACCGGACTCGGTGTGAATATATGTTTTTTTTTTGGTTTTTTTTTTATTTTGCCTAAAACCAAATTTGTACAGGGTCGGTAACAGTCGGGAAACTCGACTGTAACGTTCTTACTTGTTCACTTTATTTATGTGGAATGTTTGGACTCATTCGGTATGTTGCAGATATGGACATGATCTGAAAAGGGTTAAAATAAGTCCCATAACTATGAAATTGGTTTTATTTAAATTATAAATTAATTCAACTTAGATTAAGAACTGAAGAAATGGGTATCCAATAGCACTCGACCATATCGCCGATTCTTGATTCCTTGTTATGAAAGGTATTAAAGTAATTCAAATGTATTTAAAGCACAGAATTAGACTTCGGAGATACTCCAAAATTAGCTAAGGTATGGTCGGCCTGGTCTGATCCGACATGTCGAAATGGTTAGAGCTCTAGCTCTAACTCTAGTTACCAAATGTCTTGTTACATCTCCATATCTCGCAAAACTATATAAAATAAATTACATCTTTAGGTACGCACGTAGATCAAGTTGGTTTTAAAAGTTTGACACGCCCTTTCCTGCCACTTGCATTAATTAAAAATTCCACATATCTCGAAGGCTATAAGAGCTAGAACCTTTTAATTATAAAACAAAACATATATGTATATTACCAACGCATATCAAAATGGCTTTTCATTTTTATCATTTCCTTTCACGGTTCCGCCATGTTTTGCAAATTTAAAATCCTCTTGAACTCGAAATCTTTAAAACCTTCTTATTACACATAAATACTTATTTAGTACCCAGGTAATCTGCATTTATTAAACATTTAATGATATACTCAAATTTTTTGTGTTTTTAATCATTACTGGCCGAGGCACTTGACCATAATTCGAACGGCAACGTATTATGGTACAGGGTATAGAACAGTCGTGAAAGCCCGAATGTAACAATCTTCCTATTTTTAGACCCTGTACCCAAAGGGTAAAGGGTATATTAAGTTTGTGCAAATGTATGTAACAGGCAGAAGGAGGCGTGGCAGACCCCACAAAGTATATATATTCTTGATCAGCATGACGAGCTGAGTCGATATAGCCATGTCCGTCTGTCCGTCTGTCCGTCCGGATGAACACACGGATCTCAGCAACTGTAAGAGCTAGAGGAACCGTATTACCAGTGTAGATTCTTCTAATACTGAGTAAATTAGAGTTTATTTTTTTAATTCGGTGCCACGCCCACCGCCTCCGCCATTTTTATTTGAATTTTTGCACTGCCCTGCACTGCACAATTTTCAAGCTAAAATTTAAAATTTTAAAAATACACATGCAATTGGAGCATAGATTTCTACCGATCCTGAAAATTTCATCAAGATTGGTTAATTAGAAAGCGCACAATAAATACCTAAAGTTTACACGCGCTAAACACAAAAAATCTGTTTATTTGCGCAAAAAACGGTAAATCGCTTGCGTTCGGTGGTTGATTTTTCTCGGAAGTGCCGCTGTAGCTGCGCTGCCACTACCTTCATATACATACATAGGAATGTGTATGTATGTATGAATGTGCGTCTTCAATATATTTATACTGTATTAGCTGCCGGTTTAAAAAGTTTGGGTTTGTCGAATGGTTACGACGTTCGACTTAAAACGCGAAGATCTTGTGTTCGAATCCCAGACCGGACTAGGTGTGATTTTATATTTTTTTTTGTTTTTTTTTTATTTTGCCTAAAACCAAATTTGTACAGGGTCTGTAACAGTCGGGAAACTCGACTGTAACGTTCTTACTTGTTAGTTTACAAAATCGTCGAAATAAGTTTATAAATATGGTTTCACAAATGGTGCTTTTTTTGCGGCTAAACTCATTTCATAGTTAAGCAGACCGGTAAAATGGAAAAGTATTTGCAGGCCCTCTCCACTGATTTCACAAGCTATCAATAAAATATGAGCCTCAAATGCTTGCATTGGTATAGAATGGACAAAAGCAGAACGCATTTTATGTGCATTTCAAAAACAATGACCCAAAACAAAAGGGCCAAGTCGACAGGGAACACCCACAAACCGACGGACAGAGAGTGAAATCCGAAACAATAGGCCGACGGGGGAGAAGGGATCTGGAGTCCATTGTTTTGGCCAACTTTTTGGGCCACTCGACTCTCGTGGCCTCCCCAACCGATCCACCCTGACCACCAGAATGTATTACATATTTAGTCTGATAACACGTTGCTGACTTAAATTATGACCGAGAGCCGTTAAGGCCACATCCACGCCCACAAAATTAGAGAGTAAACTAAAACAGCAATTTGCCTGGACAGCCACTTATCCAAAGGGTTCATATAGACCAGGTATCACTATCCTTCATCAGCAATTTAACCGTTGATTTTGTGGGACGGCATATTGGATATTTTATTTAATTGAATTCTGCATTCCAATTAATATTGATAATATCAACCTAAATGTTTACCTGTATGACAAAAATCTCAGATTGGCATTCATTCAGTAAAGTTTACTGGTAGAATTCCCAGGGAATTCGATTAATTATATAAAACTTAAAAAAAAACATATAGCCGATAGATTTTTAATTATTTAGATTCTTAAGGCATTAAATAAAACATATGTTTATATTTCTAATTTTTTAGTTTTTCCTGGTATGTGTATAATTAAATAGAATTAAAGCTTGCAATTATTTATAAAGACATATAGATAAATAACTAGATAACTGGCTTAAGTATTCAATGCTCTCTTAATAATACATTATTTAGGTGGAAAAGCACAAATTATATAGACTTAGTAAAGCAAGTAACCCACCCTGAGCTTGCAAATATAAATTGTACACAAATTACACAATTGACCGCCAAACAAGCCGCAAAACTTTGGAAAATTAACTGCGACTGCTGCACAAACACATAAAAAAGTTTTTACATAAATTTTGTATATTATTATAAATACTGTTTGGACCATGCCAGTTGGCCAGCCCACAAATAATATATACAGATTTATATGTATACATATTTACACATACATATGGATAATATACTTTGTAGATTACGTGTGTGCATAATCAGTGTATTGTGGGCTTGCATGTTAGTGTTAGTGACAAAGAAGGGAATTTTCTATTACACTTCCATTGTATTTTTATGACTTACTGTTTTGAATAGACCAAATTTATTGAGATATTTTATTGAACAATATTTTCCACTCTGCTAAATTACTAACTAAAAGAAGAAAGAACATTATAAAGGGTCTTTCATTTATTGTGCGCTTTCCAATTAACCAAAATTGATGAAATTTTCAGGATCGCTAGAAATACATGTTCCGATTGCGTGTGTGTGCCCAAGAATCCAGCTTGAAAATTTTAGTGCATTGCAGTGCAGACGTAAAAACACAAATTGAGGGGGCGGCGAGCGTGGAACAGACAAAAAATAAACTTTATTTGCGTCAGTATTAGGAGAATCTACATTGGTAATACGGTTCCTCTAGCTCTAACAGTGTTTGAGATCCGGACAGACGAACATGGCTATATCGACTCATCTTGTCATGATGATCAAGAATATATATACTTTGTGGGGTCTGACGCCTTCTTTTGCCTGTTACATACGTTTGCAGAAACTTAATATACGCTTTACCCTTTGGGTACAGGGTCTAAAACTAACTTCGTACCCCAACAAAATCTCTTAATCTGTCCCCGTCCATTAAAGAGTAAAACTTGCTCTCTTGATTCAACAATTATTGACCCAAATCGATGTCGACCCACTCCAAGGGTTTGCATTAATTTGCAATAACTCTTCCACTTTGCCTGTCATAATCGAAATCTAGCCAAACTGTCACTTAAGTGGAAATGCTTTGACATTATCATAACTGCATCAGATGCTCAATAATTTTTTTTCTTTTCTTTTTCATTTCTCCGCCTGCGCTCTTCAAATGGAATCGGCCATGAAGACACCTAGAGACCAAAGGCACACAGTTGAACTTTTTCATTCTTTTTCTTTCGGGACTGCTTCTGCTTCGGCCCTGGCTCCTTCTTTTCCTGCTCTTTATCACGCGCCCAATTTGGCGTCAGGGGAGCAGAGTGAAAGGGATATACCCAGCTATCCTGATCCCGCAATCTGGCACAGACAATCCTTGCCTCGCCCAGTTTTTCCCTCCCCTCTATTTGGCTTACCCAAAGGCAACGAAAAGATTAAATCAGCGCAAAGTGCAAACACTGCGTCAAGTGTAGAGCGAGCTTCAGAAAAAAGCAACGTGAAAGGACATTGGGACATTGATATAGCCAAACTCACACACACCAAATAAAATGGATAAATGTCAATCAAATTAACTAGCAAATATGCAGCGATAGTGGAGCAACTTCCTGGTTTTTAAGTGAGCTTACCTGTCTCATAATAAACTAGACTTTTGGGGTTTATAAAGGTGAGTTCTCAGATATCGAATTTAAATTGACATCACTTTAATATTAACCAAAGTAAATAGTAAATTAACACAATTCTGTTTAACCTCTGTAATACCTAACAAGTAAGAACGTTACAGTCGAGTTTCCCGACTGTTACAGACCCTGTACAAATTTGGTTTTAGGCATAATAAAAAAAAACCAAAAAAAAATATATATTCACACCGAGTCCGGTCTGGGATTCGAACCCAAGATCTTCGCGTTTTAAGTCGAACGTCGTAACCATTCGACAAACCCAAACTTTTTAAACCGGCAGCTAATACAGTATAAATATATTGAAGACGCACATTCATACATACATACATACATACACATTCCTATGTATGTATATGAAGGTAGTGGCAGCGCAGCTACAGCGGCACTTCCGAGAAAAATCAACCACCGAACGCAAGCGATTTACCGTTTTTTGCGCAAATAAACAGATTTTTTGTGTTTAGCGCGTGTAAACTTTAGGTATTTATTGTGCGCTTTCTAATTAACCAATCTTGATGAAATTTTCAGGATCGGTAGAAATCTATGCTCCAATTGCATGTGTATTTTTAAAGCTTTTTTTAGCTTGAAAATTGTGCAGTGCAGGGCAGTGCAAAAATTCAAATACAAATTGCGGAGGCGGTGGGCGTGGCACCGACTTAAAAAAATAAACTCTAATTTACTCAGTATTAGAAGAATCTACACTGGTAATACGGTTCCTCTAGCTCTTACAGTTGCTGAGATCCGTGTGTTCATCCGGACGGACAGACGGACAGACGGACATGGCTATATCAACTCAGCTCGTCATGCTGATCAAGAATATATATACTTTGTGGGGTCTGCCACGCCTCCTTCTGCCTGTTACATACATTTGCACAAACTTATTATACCCTTTACCCTTTGGGTACAGGGTCTAAAAAGTTAAAAAGGTATTTAATAGAGAAATTAAAATTGGAAATATGATTTTTTAATTTAAATTAATTCTAATTCTACGTTTAAGGGCAAATGATACATGTTACATTAAGTATATTCAGGGTGATTAATTGGCGAATTAATCGAGTCATGTCTGTACGAACAGATATATCTCAGAGATGGTAAGTGCTAGAAACACAAACATAAAACTTTTTATATGGACTCTTTATTAGTGTAGCAGGTTGTTTGGTACTCACATACTCAGAAGATAAATTCTGAAAAGACACTTTTTTTATATAAACTAAAATTAATTTGGTTCCATTAAGTACAAATATTTAAAATTTTTTATGTTCCGGTTGACTGCTTTATATGTTTAAAAACATTTTAAATTTGGGAAGGTGCATATTATTTTAACAACAACGCTTCCTCTCTTACCATTCAGTTTTGATTGATATATACGTATGTATATGATGAAACGAAGGCGTTTGTTACATTTTTGTTTACAAATTTTAATCATTTGCAATGTTTTTTTAAATATTTTGTATTATGTATGTGTTTAATGTGTTTACCTAGAATCATTAAATGCTGAATTAAGCTTTAACAAAGACAAAGAGATCGCAGATTACATTTAAGCTATACTATACATATTTATTCCAGTTATGTGACATAGTGGACCGATTGTTTTTATTATTTTTTTAAATCGGTTTAATACTAAAATTAGAAGTTCCCGACTTATATACTACCTTAACAGAAAGCGCGGCGGGTTCAAAGTTACAGTCTGAGAGACTAGTTTGCTAAGAAACCGACAGATCGATTAGGCTGATCAAGAAAATATATACTTTATATGGACGGAGATGTATTCTTCAGTGCGTTACAAACTTTTTAAAAACAACAAACTTAATATACATTAAAGCCAATTTAGAAAATAAAAAACCAAAAATAGTGATACTATATCCTATAGTTGCCATACAAACTATAGAAGGGTTTAAAGGCAACTAGTCTGCAAAGGTTTTCTGAGTTTTCGGGTCACGAAGCTAGCCTTCCTTTCTTGTTTTATTTTTATAATCAGATCAGAATGAGAGAGAGAGAGCCATAAGCAAAACGCATGGAAATTGGAAAATTTATTGGAACTTAACACATTATTTTATATTTTTAAAGAATTTTTGATGATTAAAACAAATATTCGAAGCCGATCGGATAAAATATGGGAAAGTCAAAGTTGGAATTCGAATTTCACAATTTCTTTTCCTTGCAGTTTTCATTATTGCCAATTAGTAAGTCATGCAGTCAGTCGGCCGAGGCAAAGAGTCTAAATATATATATGTATGTTATGAACATATATAGATCATTGCATACTCTTATTATTAAAATCTCGTATTAAATTGTTTTGCATTCAGTATCCTGCAATACGTGTTGATCCTTAAAAAGTTAAGCCGAAGCCAGACCAAATGGGATTGCAAGTCCCAAAGCCTCTATCAACTGAATATATGAGTTACTAATTAAGATAAAAAATCAACATGCAGAGCGCGAGGCAAACATTAATTATTGCAGTTTTTGTTACTTACATTTGCTTCTGTGTATGTGAGTCGGTGGGTGTAACTAAAGCAAACAGATGTGGAAAACACAAAGTAATTAAGTTGCATAAAAAAACTGAAAGGGAAAACTTTGCTAAATGTCTGTAAACAGGATATGGGGGGAAACGTTCGTTTGCCCTCGCTACCAGTGATTTTTTTCACGTTATAAACGCTTTTCGAACTAAGTATATCGTATCTGGGGACAACAATTTAAGACTCATTAACTGCAGAGATATTCCTATGATAATTACAAACAGGCAGCGGACAGTCAATACGACCCTGCCCCCTCCTCTTCCACCCCTAACCTCTCTGTTCTGTTGGTCATCAAACGTGCTTTCCATTCGATGACCGCCCTCAACCACGCCCCCTGGCCAACAATAAACCAAAGATTATGGGTCAAATTGGGTTGAGGGGACATGAAATTCTTGGGCCTCTACCCTCCGGATGACAGCCCACAATCGGAGCCACATGACCAATATTGGCATTATCTACTCTTGTATGCGTGGTATTGGTCAATCAAATGTTTAACTGCAACTTCCATCTGTTTTAAAGATAAGCTCACATTTTATCACATACTAAACGAGTGCAGTTTAAATTAAAGGTATCGCCATTTTAATAGTCGACACTGTATTCTATAGCTGCCATACGAACGATGGAAGAAAATGGGTCATTGAGCATAACTCTGGAGTTTTTCAAGACAATTAGTTCATTCTTAAGAAATACAGATTTTATAGACATTAAAGTTTTAGAAAATGTAAAACCAAAATTCGGATCACTATATCCTGCCATACAAACGATCTAACAGTTTTACGGCAACTGGTCTGCAAGGGTATTCTAAGCTTCGGAGACCGAAGGTAGCCTTTCTTTCTTGTTTTATAATGAATCCAATTTTGTTTGTCATTTCGGCCTAGTTTCGGTCTTATTAAAAGGCTATTTTTTATAATGGATCAAATTTTGTTTATCATTTATCAAATCGTTAACATAATAGCTATGTTATAGATATAGATATATACATTTTATAAAATAAACATTCAATTTCATTCGTGTGCTGGCATCAACAGTTTAAAGCTTCCCATTGTATTGCCCTACGAAATTTTGTTTTTCAAACCTTTTCCCCAAACAATTATTACCGTATTCGACTCTTTTCATTCAAATTAATTGATTAATTGAGAGCAACCAACTCTACCTAATTTTTGTGCTAATAAATCTGTCAAATGTGTTGGTGTGTTCGGAAATTAGCTAAGCCCCTGGTGCAAAGCAGCTAGGCTTAACACGGATGCCGAACCCTCTGCTTTTCACCATTTTGCAATCTGGATGCAATGCACCAGCATGTAGTGGGTGGTTGACGGATACAGGGGTAAGACTGTCTGGGTTGAACCGCCCACTTTGAGGGCGCTGCACGGCACGACATAGTTCCATTAAACTTTCGACGATAACGCGCCAAACTTTGCGCCCAGCAAAACTCTCAGTAATTTGCAGGAAGTTAACCGCCCGCCTCTCGGTTCTGGCACCCCGGGATCCAACCGTTGGGAGCTCCTCTGGCCATAAGTTAGGCCCGGCACTAATCAAGCGCTGCATACCAGACCAACGGCAATGGCAGAGCGACTGTTTCACTGAGGCATTTATTAATAACGCGAACTTTAAATAACCCGGCAGAACTAAAGGAAGGTCTGGAGGACTGGTTATAGTCACCTCTTGCCTGCCCCCGACTAACGTCTGCACCCTGCTTCAGCACCCTTTGGTTCTCTCCCCGCTGCGGTGGCCGGATAATTGTGCATACGCCACGTTGCTGGCGCTGCATGCTCAAAGTCACAGGCTTTGAGCGCAATGCAGCGAATGTTCGGAATATTTGCAGTTCTGAATTCTTAAGTATAGTTGGTCTTTATTTTGGGTCTACGGACATTCTGATCGGCGGTTTGTTGGTCGATATGCAAATATTTTATTAATGGGTAGGATTTCTGATATTGAAAGAAATTAGCAATAATAACATAATAGTTTGTAAAATTAAAATAATAAATCTCAAAAGCTTTTCCTTGATGAATATGTATTTACATCAAGCGTTTACAATTTTCCGAAACTGGAAATAATTTTAAGTTGTGCCTACCAATTTTGAATTTTCGTTAGGCGGTTTAAATAATGTTCGAGTGTAAATAAAAATGTAAGAGCTTATTAAAGATGTGAATATTTTTATGGTTTTGGAATTCCACATTTTATACAATTTTTTGTATACCTCCAGTGTATTAAACCTTTGCCTAGAAGCTTGTCACGCAGTAAATGATAAATCTCTGTTCTTGATCAGCATATTAAAACCGATTTTAAAAATTTGAAAAAAGCAATCGGAACACCATACTATATAGCTGTCAAACAAACGATCGAGCGGTTAGAGAGCAATTGTCCATCAAGGCTATTTATTTTATTTAATAAAATTACATTTTAAAACAACATCAGCCACGGTAAAAGCCAAATAGCGAAGTCCGATCAAGTACGACTTATTTACGTTTTCGAACAGATTTCTTGTCTGCAGTGAATTGCAGCTGTTTGAATTGGGTGTTTGTATTATTGTTATTATTAGGGCATGTGATGCCCAGATGCAGGAGCAGATTTGAGTAAACAAGGAACCCTTGCCTTGACCCACGCCCTGACTTTGGTAGGTCGTTTGCACTTGTCACCCGTGATCCCAGTCTGCAGTGGTTTCAATGTTGATTTAAAAACAAAAAATAAAAATAAATAATAAAAATTTTAAGAGCTTAGCACGAACATTTTACAAAAGGACTCAGGAAGGCTGGGAGAAGGAAAGCGACCAGACAAGCCGCAAAAGCGAAGTGAAAAAAGTGGGCAGGGAAACTTGATAGAATCTTCCGTCACATCCCCTCCGCCTTTGTCACAATGTGCACGCTTTCCCCACCCGATTTCACCCGCTGCAACTGGTTGAGTTTGCCAAGTTTGTCGGTTGCAGCTGCATTACATGTGGTCGGGCCGGCATCGACAGCCGTTGCAAGCTCCTGTTTGTTCTACTTGCTTGGCGAAAGTTTGCCAGCAGATGAAAGGAGAAATGGGCAGCCGGGGCAAGTAGACAGAATGTGATGGGGCTTAGAAAAGTGTTGTTGTGAAAATATACTGGCTTAACTGGGACAGACTTTTGCATGCACTGCTCCATTCGAAATAACAATCAATACTTTAAATTTATAATCCACATTTTCACATTTTATGGTGATGTTTATATTCAATGATATGCTATTTGTAGCTTAAATTTGTTGTGTAACTAATCTAAGAATGCATTATGGTTAGTTAAATGTTATTATAAAATATTATTAAATTGAAATCCCTGTGTACAAATTTTTCTAATCACAAAACCAGTCTGCTTTCACTTGATGACTAAAATGAACAATCTGAAATGCAAACAGCTCCGCCTAAGATCAGGCCTCAGACTTCCCTTTACGGTTGTCCGAAATAGCCTAAACAACTGTAATATGCAATTTTCTTCGACTGCTAACTTTTCGTTGCCTCTTAGTCAGGCCGCAAACTTTTCTAATAACCTAAGATACTAGCAAGCAGACAACGGCAAACATTTGAGGGGCGGTCCGGAGAGATGGGCCCAAGAAAAATATTTGTTACCGAAAAACTGCTGGACATCCTGGCAGAATCTGGTTAAAGAATCAGGAACAAGGCGACACATGGGGCCAAGCCAAATCATCGATGTTGACGCATGTAAGATTTTCGTCTTATTTTGACAACTTTTAAGAGAAGGAGATCTTAATGTTTAAGTAAATTTGCAGGGTTAGCTAGCCGGATGATGGGCCAGTGTATACGTGATATATTATTTCGCGTTACGCGCAAATTGAAAAGCCCAATGAATTGAGACAAGCGAAAAACAATTCCAAACTGAAATAAAGTAGCAAAAAAATATTTCGCTTACGCAAGCGAAAGTGAGGATAGAAAGGGGTGCAGAGTGTTGAATAAGTTTAACAGCTTTTTCCGATTTTCTATCTTTTTACCCCAACCCTCTCATTTACGACTTACTGCAAAACGAGATAAAGATAGATAGCGACGGGGACAGAATACTGAATGGCTTATTGTGTTAGTTTATTTGCGCTGTAGAAATTTATGAATCAATTCTTTAGTGCTCGTAAAATATTCAAATAAATAAATTTGAACAGAAGGAGTTTTTGTTGCTGCTCTTTTTTGCCATTGCGATTTGGCTATGCGCAATGAAATTATAGGCAATAAAATAAATGCCGATTGATTGAACGCTTGATTGATGGCGTGCGATTTCTGTGGCTAATGAGGAAACCAATTTTTATACTGAAAGTATGCCTCAAATACGACGCAGCTGGTTAATACGGGAGTTGTACGTGGATTCATTCGTGAATTAACAATAAGTTGCATTTATATGCCCTTTATTATTAAGTACTGGGTATAACGAAGAAAGGAAGGCTAGCTTCGACACATGAACCTCAGGATATCTTTGCAGACCAGTTGCCTTCAAACCGTTCAATCGTTAAGTTTTTAATGTATATTAAAACCGTTTTAATGTATATTTCTCAAGAATAATTTATTTGCTTGAAAAACATCCAAGTTATGCTCAATGGCCCATTTTGCCCCATCGTTTATATGGCAGCTATAGGATATAGTGTTCCGATTTTAATGATACTTTCAGGATATGTTAAAATAGTCAATAATTAGAGTTTTCTAAACAATAAATTAATTATCTTAAAAAATTACTGTCACTTTTCCCAATCGCTCCTATGGCAGCTATGCGATTTACTTTACCGATTCTGGTAAATCGGTTACCGTTTCAACATATATACCAACTGCAACAAAAAAAAAGGGTTGGCGCAAAGTTTCAGCACGATAGCTTTAAAACTGAGATACTAGTTTACATAGCAACCGACAGACAGGCAGGTAGACGGAGTCGTCTCCTTCACTGCGTTACAAACTTCTGGTCAAAATTATAATAACCTCTGCAAGGGTATAGAAATACCAAGAATGAAATAAATATGTTTTAAAACAAATGAGTGCTCAATGCACAATCAATTTAAGAATTGATTTATTCAAATTCTTGGCGTTTATATATAAATTTTAAGCCATAAAACTGTTTTAATTTGTGAAGGATTTATTTTTTGCCATACCATTTATGTATTGTGAAGAACTCCAAAATTGAATGATGTATTAATTTTGGAACTAGCACAACATCTGCCCACTTTTCCCCAAGAGCCCCTTAAATTGGTAGCAAACCGTATACAACTTTTTGTGGCACCCAGCTGAGGTGCCTCGTATATGTCCGAAACTTGCAACCAATTTGATACTGCACCATGGTGGCCCACTGTCGCATTGGTGGCTAATGCCTAATGGCCGTGATAATGCCATGACAACCGTGGGAGCATCAAAGCCCACTCGAAGTTTGCAGTATGTGAGAAATGCCAAATGGGTCGAGAGGGGTGGGGAAGCCACGAAACTGTGCACAATTTACTCTGAAACGTTGCAACACCTGCGGGGTGGCTGAAGTTTGAAAACTGCGAAGCATGGAAAAGGTGGAGCTGACGCAATTAGTTCGAACTTCTAGCTGGCAATTAGACAACGAGGAGGCAAGAGAATTTTCAAAACATCAACATCTGAGTCGATCTAGTCTTGTCTCGGGATATATCGTAACCTTGTTATACACGAAATTTATTATATGCTATTGCGGGTGTTATTTATTCTACATGGCTTTGGATTATTTGTAAAACTTAAATATGTAAAAAAACAATAAAATAAATTGACACATGATGATCTTCGATATTTGGCTAAGTTCTGGTTAAGACGACAAAGAGAAGCACGGATGCCCTGGCACGAGGAGCTATTGTTTCTTTCGGCCTTTTACAAAGTATACTTTCAGTTGCCTGTCAAAAAAAAAAACAATCGAGAAAAGTGACCAGGAGTCAGGGATAGAGATTGATGGTCATATATACTCAAACAGCAAGCTGGCGGTTACCTTATATGACGTAAATAGCGAAGCGGAGTAAGATCCTAGCTAACTTTCATTTTATTTTTTTAGTTCTACTGTTACGATTTCAGAATACACCCGCGTTGGTGGAGCGGTGGTGTTGCAGGTGCCATATCGCAGTTAGCAACGGCTCCTTTTGATCTGATCGAGACTCGTATGATTCTCGCCCGAAAAAATGTGGGTTTTCTTTCAAGCATGCGGCAAGCCGTCCGAAAGCATGGTAAAGCATGGAAAGCATACGGGGCTTACTTTTTTATTTTAGTAAAATTGTCAAAATAATTTTACTACTCCACAAATTGTAATCCGACATACATGGTCATAAGTATTAGTATATTTATTGTAGATTAGATATGTTATTTGTTTTTTTTTTTCGAAAGATTTTTCCTGCTCATAACTCGTATACATTTGCAAAATACTTATTTTATTCGAATTGGGGCGATCATGCCAGACTGATATATGCCCTATACAATTCCAGGTTGCAGCTCGAACAAATTTGATATCCAAAGTTCATAAAATGTATCTGTCGCAACACATAGCGAGTCCACATCCACAAGATTTGTGCATACAGATCAACTCTGAGATCTCTTTGTGCATACAGACAGACAAACATGGCCAGTTTAATTTGCTTAGTAACTCGGTTATGTTTAAGGTAACTGTGGTGCACCAATTCGAGATGCGTTAATATACCGTTGTACTCTAGGTGAACAACACACTAATAGCATAAAAAACGGTTAGTTTTAGATAATAATTGTACATACCCTGGCTAAAGTTTCCATTACAACACTTATAATTTTAAGCTATTATTAAATTATTACCAAATAGGTTAAAAGTAATACTGCATTTTAGAAAAAAAAAAATATATTTCTCTCTTTATTCATCAATTGTAATATTTATTTTCCAGGGTTATTATCCCTGTATGACGGCTTCAGCGCCCAGTTGGTGCGGCAGCTTACCTACACAACGCTGCGATTTCACCTGTATGATTTGGGCAAGCGGAACGTGGACGACTGCAACTTCATCCATAAGGTAGTCGTGGCCTGCCTGGCCGGGTGTGTGGCTGGGGTGGTCGGAATTCCAACGGAGCTGGTCAACACCCGGATGCATGTGAACCGGGTTCTGTCGAAGGACAAGCAATGGAACTACCGTAACGTCTTCCATGGATTGTACCGCGTGAGCAAGGACGAGGGATGGATGGCGCTCTACAAGGGCTGCCTCTATTCCTGCGTGCGGTCGGCCCTTGTCACTATCGGTCAGAATGCGGCCTACGATCAGGTAAATAAATTCTTGGTTCAGAAGTGCAACAGAAATCAAATTCTCTGAAGTTGTGAACTCTATGGATGCGAATTTGTCATTTTCCATAAACATTTAAAGATACTACTCGTATATACTAAAGCACTTCGGATCAGACACCATTCACTGAACTTTAATAGCTTACTTTATATTTAATTTATTTCTATACTAACAATATACATACTAGCTCCTAGCTATTAAAAGTTATTTAATAAATTAAAAAAAGTTGCATTTTTGTTTCCTTTAAAAAATTGCATTAATATCAAATTATGATATGTTTATCTTATATAATATATATATTATAATATAATATTATTGATTGCCATCAAGATAAGGTTCGGAAACGGTTTCAACATAAATTTACATGAATTCACGCTTTTTTGTAAAGTTAAATTAAAATGGATAATGCGATTTCTGGGCACTCTCTGACTATCGGATCCACTTTCTGACAGCTGTTCCATTCAAAGCACAGGCCAAAGAGGTGTACATGCGGACCTTCCACTATAGGCACGACAACACGTTTTTGCACCTGATCAGCTCCGTGACAGCCGCCTGCGCCTATGTACCCATTACCCAACCCTTAGAAAACCTGCGGATCCGTCATATGGCTTCGTCCGGCAGGATGAGCGATTTCTTCACCATCATGCTACGCATCGGGCCACGAGGACTCTTCCGGGGAGTGGTTCCCTGTGTGCTGCGACTGGTGCCCAATACTATCATAACGTTTCTGATGTTCGAACAGTTTCGTTTGCATTTTGGCTATTATGAGTAACCCAATGAGGAGGGGTAACCAATTGCTCAGTGAAATCGTAAAGCCTTTCGAAGTCCCAGGCGCTTAAAATCCAAGTTTTTATACAGGTTTAATGAATGTTTCACTCTGAAGTGTATATTAACCGCTAATTTAAGCTCAACAAGAGCATCTGAAAGTGGTAATTGAAGTGTATGTGTGTAGTAAATTGTGTTAGTCAAAAATAAATTTTTTAGTATATTGTTCGCAGAGGGTATTACAATTTTGACCAGAGGTAAGTAACGAAGTGAAGAAGACATCTCCGATCCTATAAAGTGCATATATTCCTGATCAGCATCACCAGTTGATTCGATCTAGCCATATCCGTCTGTCTGTCCGCCTGCGGGTTGCTATGTAAACTAGTCTCTCCGTTTTTAAGCTATCGGGCTGAAACTTTGCACCGACCATTCAATCTGTTGCAGGTAGTATATACGAGTAAGTCGGAACGGCCAAAATCGGAACAAAACATTACATAGCTGCCATAGGAACGATTGGGGAAAGTGCTATAAGTTCGCCATTTCTTAGATATTTAATTTGTTCTTTGGAAAACTCTATTTAATAAATATGTAAATCTATCCTGAAACCACTATATTCTGTAGCTGACAAAGGAACGATGCGAGAAAATGGGTCATTGAACATAACTCTGGTGTTTTTTAAGACAATGAATTCAAAATAAATGAATAAAAAATATAGTTTTCAAAGGCATTAATGTTTTATAAAATTATAAGCCAAAAATCGGACACTATATCCCATAGCTGCCATGCAAGTGTATTCTAAGCTTCGGGCCCCGAAGCTAGCCTTCCTTTCTTGTTTATATATATTCTTTGGAAAGGGTATTTTAATTAGCCTTTTGAAACATTTCTAACCCTGGTATATATTCTTCTGTTTTATAGCCTTAGGCTACAACTTTGTACCGACTTATTTTTCTGTTACAGGTACCAAATAAGTCCGAGCGGACGGCTTGCTTGGACCCCTCGACCGTTTGTACGACAGCTATAATATGTTGGTTTGATTTTATGTTTTAATTTCTAAAAAAGTATATTTTTGACGAATGAATTAACAATCTTGAAAAACGTCAATATATATTATATATATATATATATAGCTCAGCAACTTTTACAAGTATTCATTTTTCTGGGATATCGATGGCATTCTTTTGTCAATAGCCAAATTATAATCTCCGACTCGTGTTTAATTCCAAAGCAATCTTGGCTAGAGTCAGCTAATATATACAATGCTTGTGCTTTCATATCGCATTCAATTAAACATTGATTTACCACCTATACCACACGCAAGCCCCTACCGAAAACGGGTCAACGGTGCGTATACATTATATTTAATAATTCAAAACGATTCGAGCTTGCCACGTTCAAAGCGGCTGCATAAATACAAACTATGCAAATGATTTTAATGGTAAACAAATTGGGCCAGTCGAGCGACTAATAACCTGCCAAGCGCCACTGAAAACACAGAGCGCCCAACTTCTGACCCAAGCTCGCGGCTCAGCTGAACACAAACTCGTCGATCATCATATCGTAATTCAGTCATAAACGTGGCTCTAAGCATTTATAAAAATAGTGAGAGTCACATTCATGTGTTAGTTTGGGTATACAATATGATCACAATTGCTAACTCTTATATTTTGTAAGCTACATAAACGTGATTGTGTGCAAGGGTTTAAGAAAGAAACACAAAATGTGTTTTATATTAGCAAAGATGATGTAATTTGACTGAATGCAACGGGGAATTCAACCACTTTAATTTAGCTTCATTGCGTTACACTAATCGTATTTATCTCTGTTGCTGCCAAAAATTGCCTACTTACAAATTCGATTTCCGCAATGATTGCAATCATGATTAAAGGGTAACATAGGGTTGTGAAAAGAGGGTTGGGGTGTGTTTAGTAATAGCCAAATGGTCCTCCATATGTTACACCCATTCACCCACAACAACGCCGTCATACGTGCACGTCGCTTACGTGACACGACACCCACACAACACGGCATTGGAGGGTTGGATGGATGTGTGATGAGATGAGGACACTTTGCCTTTGCTTTCTAGGCATTGTAGCTCATACGCCTAGTTGTCATCATGCCGGCATCCAATCTAGAACTATACACACAGCACGTGCTGGCATTTAGCCCTAACTTGGCGAGCGCAACTGCGTCCTTCGTGTCAAGGAGTTCGACAAATTAATGTTCATTAGTCACGTTGCGAGTTGTAATCAATTTATAATGCGACCAGTTGCGGTTGATGTTTCGGTCATCGGAAAGAAGAGTTTCTTTACGTCAACAATGTGGCAAAATTATCAAACTAAAAACACAACAATATACTAACTTTTTTAATTGGTTTTCAGTTTTTTTAAATCTAATTTAATTAGTTCCGTTGCTAGTTTTCGATAAAGGCAAGTGTTTCGAAGTTTCTACACATAAACAATATAAATGTTCTCAAACTTATATTATTAAATTTATTGTATTTGTCTGCCTACTATTTTCTGGAAGCTAAAATCTTTTTATTTGAAAGAGCATCACTGCCTTTGCCAAAAGCATCTGTCTTTTGTTCACCTATGGGCTTAGATTATGAAATTTTACATTCCATCAGAATACATTTTTATAAATTGCTCTAAAAATGTTGCACATACAGGTCGGCAGCCTCTGCATTTGTAAGCGTTTCAAGCGGTAATAATTTTAGATTGCCATCCCGGGAAGCATCGAATGAGTACCCCTCAAACCACATTCAATAAATACTTGTCATACTTTACTTTAATTTTTTTTTTTCACCACCCAGCGTGCATTTTCCAAAGTGAAGTCTAAGCTGCTCGTACAAGACAAATAACAAAATCGTGGCAGGACCTTTGCGCACCATAGTGGGCAGCAGACCGCGAAAGGGTCCAATTAGTCCGAAGCGCATCATGTGTCTGGCTGCTTGGGATAGGCTGATCATTTCACCCGGCATCGCGTTCATCATTACGGTCTTCAGTACGTCCAACGGATGCGTAAGGATGGATGAGCTGACCGACGTCACCAGCGAACTAAGAAAGTGCAATGGCCATTGGTCATTCATATCCAACCTTTTCCGCATTTCCGTCTTTATCTTTAAATGCATAACCAGAAGATAAATAGCAATATTGAAAATAAATGGTTCTATTATGTGTGTGATATTAATGATGATTAAATTTGCATTAGTTTGCGTAGTAGCAGCCAGACCGAAAGACGGACATGGCTAAATCGACTCAAATGATGATGCTAATATATGGTCGGAGATGTCAGCTTTACTGCGTTACAAACTTCTCGACCAAACTAATGATAATTATTTGTAAAATAAGTATTCAGATTCTCTGAAATATGTATTTCTAGATCACCTAGAAAATATTTTTTTTAAGAATTCTGTTCGAATGCATTTATGTGGCAACTATAATTTCTGTAAATTTAAATATGGTATCAAATATTTATGAACTTACAATGTCGTAGGAAGCGATCTGAGAGCAAGTGCCCACCGATGCTTTCAGTAGAGCCACAGATCCACCTTTATACAACGCAAAAAAGCCCTCCTCTCTCGGTATACGCACTAGAGCATCTATGACGTGCTTATAACTGAAATCAAAAATAATATATTATGAAGTTTATGGTCGTAAAAGACCAAGCGACAAATACTTCCGACGCTTTTGCGGTGGATACTTCATGTCGGTCTGCATACGGACGTTGACCAAATCCGCTGGTATTCCGCATATGGAACCACAAGCACCTGCCAAAAGACCCAGGGTTAACTTTCCCAGGTAGGAATTGTCTTGGACGATTTTTGCTTGTCTAAAAGTCTCATAGACGGAGAATCGGATATTGGTGCACGTCATCTGCCGCAGCACAGCCGCGGAGAAGCCATCGTAGAAGCCAACGAACCCTGTAAGCGATCTGAGTCATTAAAATAAATCACCCTGTCGTATTTGATAGCGATCAAGCCTGTTAAAAAATATATATTATAAATTATTAATTATTAAAATAAAAAAAAAATATAAATAGTATTGCAGACGAATTTACTCGAATTCCAAAAAATCGTTAATAGACATCTGACAACAATATAGGTGTATTCTTTTTAGGGTGAACGTTGTTTCCTCTACTGCGTTGCAACGTTCTGCAAGGGTACAAGGATTTTACGTATATTAAAATAACATACATTTTACCAAATTGTTATCAATATGGAATATTGAATTAAATTTCATAATTAAAGTTCTTAATGATAAATACGATGAAAAAACCCGACGTAAGTTGAATATCTGTATAACTTAAATATTATTGATTTATTCATGGAGAATGGCTAATTAATTGGGTTCTTAGGAGATATGCGTATTTGTAGGAGACAAATGAACGATAGGACCTTTCCAGTTTTTATTTAAATTATTCCTTATTTACCTACGTGAAAAAAAAATATATTTTTTGGAGTCGAAGGAAGCTGTAAAAACACCGATGCTATGCCTTCATTTCCTATAGAGGATTTATTTTGGCAAATGGTAGTGTTAAATTACTTTTTTTATGCTAATATTGCGAAAAAACTTAATGAGACTTTATTGAATATTTTATTTGGATACCAAGTTTTAAACCTCAAGTCTTTTATAATTGGGAATAAAGTGTGCTTTCTCAAAAATCACAGTTTCCGAATTTGCTTTGCATGCTAATTATTGCAAATTAAGCCCAACCGTAAATTATTCAAAAAACCATCGAACACCTGAATTCATGAAAATGTCGATGTTTTTACAGCTTTCTTGCTACCTGCTAACCCCGAATCCTGATAATTTTTCGAGCCGTGTTAAACATGTTCCTTCGATGATGTTGAGTCTGCATATGGGTTTTCAAAATGTCGATGGGAGCCACCACGCTGGCTACCATTGAAGATGCAACGCCGCCGAACCACCAGCGAGGCGTTAGTCCCTCCGGATTATCCAGGCATGATTTAGGCTCCTCAAGGATTCCAACGTCACTATCGTCCATATACGGCATTCCGCAAGATAATACTGCATTTATAGTCTTTTTTTATGGGGAATTTAAATTGGAAAAAGGATGCCATTTTAATTTAGAAATACATTTAAGTGACTTACATGGCTAGGGTGGTGGCATTGAATATGATAATGTAGAATCAATTCCAGTCCAAGTAACGTATGTCTTAAGATCCATGTAAAATTATAAATTCGATGCAAAGTTATCTATAATAAGGTTATCATTCTAAATTAACTAATTTTGAATTATTGTGAAATGTACACAAAAAGTTGACAAGTTAAAACAAGCATAGGTGCGGTTTTTAAATAAACTCGTTTGAAGTTTGAGACCCCAAGACAATTCATTAATAATTAAACATACACCTGTATCTAACACTGAAGCTATTAATTTGTTAACAAAATGGTTTGATATGGATTTTTATATTTTGGAAAAAATTGTAAACAAATTTACTTAACTTTTATTATAAATTAGTTAATTTATTATATTGTATTTATTGTAGAATATCAAATAAAAACGAGCTTTAACATTATTTTACAGGTATAAAACAATTTAATAAAAAATTGGTTGTAAGTTTTTGCACATTTGGCTGACATATTTTTTAATCAAATATTCATAGACAACCCCAAAAAAAGAGCACCCTAATAGGAATTATTAACCCAGCTCTTAACTTTTGCCCACCCAAGGACAATGGCAGCTTATAAATCTAAACAAGCTCAGTTGCCCAGTTGCATAAGTTTTCAGTTGCGATTCCGCCACACCAGGTGGAGACTTCAATGCGACCCACTGCGTTCCGGTATCCTCCAACTACATTCCAGTTTAGAAACTTTTCGCTCACGCTGGTGGTCGTGCGCACACTTCTACGCCTCTACCTCGGGCACGTAGTGAACCTGCCTGGCTCGTTCCCTCCCATTTACCTGTTTCTTCGTCCCGAGCCCAATCACCAATTCACACCACCCGCTCTCGAAGTGGATTCACCACTCGCTGTCCCGATGACGATGACATAATAAACGAGGTTACCACCAGCGAACTTTCTCCTCTATTTTGTCCTGCCCAAAGTTCTCTTTTCACTTTTGCAGGCTTACCCTTCCCAAAGGTATTGTGATTTGTTTAACAAATCACTAAGCAAGCGCTTAGGCTAGACTTGCTAGACTGTATAATCCGATGTATAATTCGATTTGTAATCCGTACCATAACTCGAATGCTTTTGAAAAGATAAAGAATCTTAAAAGTACATATGTGCTTTTAACAGATGATGCGTATGAACCAAATAAGTGTTTCTTGCCTTTACTTTAAATTTTATTGTTCAATCAGTATAATTTTTTTCAAATTTCATTGGGCATTAAAATACACACGACTAGGTTCATAAACTTTATTTATTTGGTGAGCAAGACACACAATTTTACAATTTGTATTCCTTACTAGACATATAAGACATTTTTGAGATCTAGTTGTTCATAAAGACAGACAGAAAGAAATTTGTAAGATATGTTTCTAGCTTCACATTAAATATGAATTCTATAATGGTTCGGTGGTTTCCTGTTTTCCACTATTTTTATACCCTTGAAGAGGGTATTAAAAAATTTTGATCAGAAGTTAGTAATGCAGTGAAGGAGACATCTCCGACGCCATAAAGTATATATATTCTGCATCAGAATCACCAGCTGAGTCCATCTAGCCACGTCCGCCTGTCTGCCTGTCCGTCTGCGGTTGCTATGCTATAAAGCTGAAACTTTGCACCGACTTTAATCTGTTCCAGGTTGTATATAAGTCGGAACGGCCGGAATCGGAACATCATATAGCTGTCATAGGAACGATTGGGAAAAAGGGTCAGATTCGTGATTTTTAAGATAATTAATTCAATCTTTAGAAAATATTATTTAATGACTACTTTAACCTATCCGAGAAGTCTCATAAAAATCGGACCACTTTATCCAATAGATGCCATAGGAACGATGTGTGGATTATTAAGCATAACTCTGGTGTTTCTCAAGACATTCTTAAAAAAGAAATATAGTTTTTATATGAATCCAAGCCGTTTTATTAAATTAAAAACCAGAAATCGGTAATCTATATCCGATAACTGCCACGTAAACTATCAACCGGTTGAAGGCGACTGGTCTGCAAGGGTATTCCGAGCTTCGGGCCCCGGAGCTAGCCTTCCTCTCCTATTTTAAATGTATATACTCGGAAATCTTAAAGAGTAGCTAAAGCTTCGGCTTTTGAAATTGTTTTTCAGACCACCTTTTTGTGTTGGCTCTCCAGCTAATGTCGGACATTTGTCGCTGTCCTTGCAACCCATCCTATTTTGCATACTCGACACGCTCTGTTGGACATCCGCTGTTGGAGCCCCTCCACCTGGTGTCCGCCTTCCCCCTCGCGTTGTATGCATTGACAAGTTTTTGTCACGTTTTTGGTGGCGCTGGAAATTGGAGTAACTTTTTCGCAACACGCACTTATCAAAAGTGGCTTCGACTTTTGCGTTACAAGAGTAAATGAGGCGTCTTCGCCAGATTGTGAAAAGTGAAGAAGGAGTGGTGAGGGGTATGTGGGCGAGGCAATGCACCTCACCAAGCGGCCAAGAACTCACTTTCCGGCTTCTCCAACTTTCCTAATTAAATTTTACAACCAATAATGGCACAACATGTACATTCATTTACGTAAAAAGGAAAGCTAAAAAGGCAGTTGGCAAGCTGACACTTGCTTATCATTTCCGTTTTCCTCCGGCAGAGAAGGACAGCCGTATGACGTCCACTACCGGCAGTCCGGTATCCTTTCTTTTCTTTTTCCGTGTACTGCAGTTTTTCGAAAAGTTCGGAGCCTGAAGGCGAGGGGTAGAACATTTTAATTGTCAACGCCCAAAGAGATTAAGTGGTTCGAGAATGCGATTGCAGTTGAGTAATCATTAATTGGCATTACCAGGGGGCTGGCACTAAGTGGGTGACAAACTCTTTTCCACACTTCCGCTCCCCTCACACATGGCTTGATGAATTGTGCTTAATTGCAATTAATTTGATATTGACACTTTCGAGTGACTTTGGACGGCTCTTGTCGTGATTCGTTCCCTGCATTGAGAAAAATATTAGCATTATTCATAATATTTCAATATTTCATAAATAAATAATACATATCAATGAGATATAGTTGCTTCCTGCAATTAATAAATATTTTACAATTTAAATTAATTATTTGTTACATTGATCCTTAAAAGAAAATCAATAAGTGGTAAGAATTTGCAGTTTAAAAAAAAAAAGGATACATCATAATAATTAATAAAAATATTTTTTGTTATTATCGTTGATAAACATTTTTTTTATATACTCGTATCTTGGGATTTATATTGGTTAATTAATTTACAAATTTGTCGTCCATTTTCTCTGTGTCTTTTCTGGTCTTGTCTACTTGAAGACACGTTTGGCCATGCCAAATTGTCATTGATTAATGTTAGCTCAAAGGAGGAGAGTGAGAGCACAGACGAAGTTGTATTCTCGAGTGCTATGCAATTAATTTTACGTATGCACTCGAATGAAAACTGAAGAGCCGCCACACACAACCGCACATCAGTTCAAATGAATAATCGTGAATACATTCAGCTTCAAAGCATCAATTTTGAAACAACTTGTGCTAAATGTGTAGCTCTAGGTTAGACTATATGTAATCACTGGTTGGCATGCCAGCTGCATATAATCCCGCGAATTATGATGCTATGGCGTGCCCGAACTGTTTGATTTGTTTTCCCAAGCCACAAACCAAACCCCTCAGTAGTACATCATCATAATCCCCCAAATATATATTTTTTGCATTGACTAATTACACTTGAAAATGATTTACCCCGAACAAATACTACAATTTGCAAAAGTTCTCTGTAATATTTGCATAACAACAATAAATAAACGGAATCTAAGTAAATCGTTAATTGGTGACATTCGACTGTTGGGTTAGCTGTTAGGGTAAATTTCAATGGATTGACGTTAAAATATTGGATGTTAATCTTGAAACTTTAATGAAACTCCAAAAGAAAAGAGCTTAATTACATTTTCCCTCTTCCTGGGATCTGGGTAGACCTGCAAATTTGGGTAGACCCCTTTTTACTGATGAAGGTAGTATACATATAATACTGGATGGCTGGAATCGCAACACTATATTATAGAGCCTCCATAAAACCGATTGGGAAAAGTACCGATCCTGTACTACGAACAAAATATACTAGTATTGTTTATACAGGCGTATACTATTATTTGATTAAATTAACAAGGTTTTTTTTTGCGTTTCTTCTCAAAAAACTCCTGACATCTGGAGTACTTGATTTTACCTTGAAAGCTAAATTAAAATCGGGAATCTTCCTTTGCTGATTTAAAGCTTGGTGATTTTAATTTGTGTGCTTTGACTTTTTATACCCTTGCAGAGGGTATTATAATTTTGACCAGAAGTTTGCAACGCAGTGAAGGAGACATTTCCGACCCTATAAAGTATATATATTCTTGATCAGCATCACCAGCCGAGTCGATCTAGCCATGTCCGTCTGTCTGTCCGTCTGTCCGTCTGTCCGTCTGTCTGTCCGTCTGTCTGTCTGTCGGTTGCTATGTAAACTAGTCCCTCAGTTTTAAAGCTATCAGGCTGAAACTTTGCACCGACCCTTCAATCTGTTGCAGTTAGTATATAAGTCGGAACGGCCGGAATCGGAACACTACATCACATAGCTGCCATAGGAACGATTGGGAAAAAGTGCCAAAATTTCGCCATTTTTTAAGATAATTTATTTATTTCTTGGAAAACTCTATTTAATAGCAATTTTAACATATCCTGAAAGTTTCATTAAAATCGGACTACTATATCCTATAGCTGCCATAGGAACTATGGGAAAAAATGGGTCATTAAGCAAAACTCTGGTGTTTTTCAAGACAATTAATTCATTCTTGATAAAAACAGTTTTCATAGACAGTAAAGCCTTTTTAGAAATTTAAAAATCGGATTACTATATCCTAAAGCTGCCATACAAACGATTGAACGGTTTAAAAGCAACTAGCCTGCAAGGGTATTCTAAGCTTCGGGTACCGAAGCTAGCCTTCCTTTCTTGTTTTATTTTAACTTTACTGATGGTGCTTTCCAAATATCTGTCGATTTCGTATCCGTAAAGCATGAAGGCCCGCCCGTTGATTGCTCCAATTATCGAAGCACCTGCAAAAAATGACCCAGCCAGATCGGTTTACCTGGGTTCAAGTGGTGCCTAGAGAGTTCATTGTCCCAGCGCCAGCTGCCAACAACAGTTGGCTGTAATCCATACCCCTTAAGTGGGCCCCTAGGCGGCAGGGCAAGAAAAGCTGAGAGCTGCATTCCAAATGTCAGTCAACCTGCGATTGTTGGCGCAGCAGCAGATTTTCATTTCAGCGCTTTCCCGCTTTTCATATCGCATGGCACTTTTCTTCGTGGAGCTGCACCGTGGATGATGAGTTTTTAATGCTGCTTTGTTTTCGCTGTCGTGTTTAGAGGACTAGCACGCAGCTTTCCCGTCTGCATGGGCTGCGAGGCTCCTCCTGTCATCCTGTCAGGCAGCGACGGCCCAATTTTGTTTCGAAACTTACTTACTTTCCCGGTTCACCCGATTCGCATCCGATATGCGTGCCAAACTGTTGCCGATGTGTAGGAGCGTATGTTGACGCGAATGTTTCCTTCCGTCAGTTGCTAGTTTCCGTCGTCGCAGGGTGGAAAAAAACTAGGAAGTGGGTCGTGGTCCGGCGCACCGAAATCAATTTTCATTCGGAGTCCTCCAACTGAAGGGAACTCAACTCGAGCGAAACAAGTCCTAATTTGTCTGCTTAAGTATGCAGCGAACAACTCGAGCTGCAGGAAAACTTTTACGTCGAGTTAATTTACATTGTAATTTCCAATCGATGTCCTTCGCGGGGAAGCAAAGAAAACGGATTCAAGTGGGCAGAAAATAAATGGGGAGGAAAACAAACACAAACCCAAATCCCGGAGAACATCGAGGATTCGGCCAATACAAATCCATAAAAATTGCAATTTTCATTAATTATGCAAAATTATGCGGAGTTGACCCAACCGGCCAGCCCCTTCATGCCCTATCCAATATTTATAAATTTTATGCGTCGCTAAATGTTTGGCCACAGTCGTCAACCCTCTTAACCGCCCTCGAGGACATTGTTCGGCTCACTTGTGACCATTCAACCGAAAATTGTGCAAAACTTTAAGTCCGTAACTTTCCTTAACAGTTGTTGTTATTAAAATTGCGAGGATTGTGTTTTCAGCATTGTCTTCTGATTGGTTTTATTACATTAAAGCGGACAATACTTAATTTAATTTATTTGAGAATTTCCGCCTGCATTAAAAGTACTCTTAAAAGCAGTCTTAGAATGCTCTACCAGGGCCAAAATCAATAATGTTAACAAACATTTGTTTGTTAATACATTTTTGGAGTCCGAAGCCCTAGCATGCCAGATGCCTTCAAACCGTTCGATCGTTTGTAGGGCAGTTATGGGATATATTTATACGATTTTTGTATGTCTATGTAAGCCATATATGAATTAAATGTCTTGAAAAACACTAAAGTTATGCTCAATTACACATTTTCTCCCATCGTTCCTATATATATAGTATATTATACAGTTGTCCGATTTTTATGAGACTTTTAAGACAGGTTAAAAAAATCATTAAATTGCGATAAATAAGAATCAATTATCTTTAAAAATGGGAAACTAGTTTTAATAGGAGGAGACAGACGGGCATACGGAGCTAGATGGTCTCGGCTGTTGATGCTGAAGAGATTATACGTATTCTGCTGATGCTGTCAATATAGCCATGCCCATTTGTTCGTCGTATTTCGGTCTGGATGAATGCATAAAGTAATAATATAAAATTTTATATATGTAGGAATAAGTAAAACACAATCGTTTGTAGTTTGGGATTTCAAAAATTATCGTTTTGATTGTATAATCGAGGAGTTTGTCGTTTTGGAACCTTGAAGGACAAGTGGCTTTGGCTCCGGACTCGTTGAAAGGAATCGATCCCCAGAAGCCGGTATACTCAATATATATTCAATACACTATATTCATTAAACAATAAACCCAAAGACTTCAGCCTACAAATTGGGGGCTCGTGCCAGACTTTAAACAAAATCAAGAAAGGAAGGCTAGCTTCGGAGTCCGAAGCTTAGACCTTACAGACCAATAGCATTTAATACGTTCGATCGTTTGTATGGCTGCTATAGGATACAGTGATCAGATTTTTGGTTTTTAGTTTTATAAAACGGCTTTAATTTCTATGAAAACTATATTTTTCAAGAATGCAGAGTTATGCTCAATCTCACATAGTGGTCCGCTTTTGATAAGACTTTCAGGATGTTTTAACATTGTCATTAAAAAGTGATTTATCACGAATCAATCATTTACCAAAATAAAATTTAGAATTTCCGACATTTATTACCAATCGTTTTTATTGCAGCTATATGATGCAGTGTTCCGATTCCGGCCGTTCCGACTTGTATATTACCTGCAACAGAGAAGAATTGGTTCAAAATTTCAGCCCGATAACGTTAAAACTATGAGACTAGTATGCGTAGAAACAGACAGACTGGCAGACAGACAGACGGACAGACAAACGGACATGGCTAGATCGACTCGGCTATATATTCTTGGTCAGCATCACCAGCCGACTTTATAGGGTCGGAGATGTCTGCTTCACTGCGTTACAAACTTCGGGTAAAATTATAATAGCTTCTACAAGGGTATAAAAAGAAGAGCGAATTGTAACTTTCGAAGCGTACAAAGCGGCAAATTAAAGTAAAGTACAAAATTGTGAAAACTTTGAACTGAACTAATGAAAATAAACAACGTAACTATTGTATCGAATTTAACGTAAATTAATTGATTTTTGGAACGCAGACTTGAAACATTGATAACATTTTATATATTATACCCTTGCAGAGGGTATTATAATTTTGACCAGAAGTTTGTAACGCAGTGAAGGAGACATTTCCGACCCTATAAAGTATATATATTCTTGATCAGCATCACCAGCCGAGTCGATCTAGCCATGTCCGTCTGTCTGTCCGTCTGTCTGTCTGTCTGTCTGTCCGTCTGTCCGTCTGTCGGTTGCTATGTAAACTAGTCTCTCAGTTTAAAAGCTATCGAGTTGAAACTTTGCACCGACCCTTCAATCTGTTGCAGGTAGTATATAAGTCGGAACGGCCGGAATCGGAACACTACATCACATAGCTGCCATAGGAACGATTGGGAAAAAGTGCCAAAATTTCGTCATTTTTAAAGATATTTTATTTATTTCTTAGGATGCTCTTATTAATGACTATTTCAACATATCCTAAAATTTTCATTAAAATCGTACAACTATATCCAATAGCTGCCATAGGAACGATGAGAGAAAATGGGTCATTGACCATAACTCTGGTGTTTTTCAAGACAATTAATTAATTCTTGAGAAACACTCTTTTCATGGACATTACATAGACATTAGAAAATTAAAAACCATAAATCGGATTACTATATCCTATAGCTGCCATACAAAAAACGATCAAACGGCTTAAAGGCAACTGGTCTGCAAGGGTATTCTAAGTTTCGGGTACCGAAGCTAGCCTTCCTTTCTTGTTTTTAAGATAATTTATATTTGTATTATTTGGTACTTAGAAAATATTAAGTAACTATGGGTATAAATACTATTTTGAACTATATATGAGTTAATATATATATGAGTTATCACAAAAGTCTACTGAAGCTGGTTTAGATGCTAACGGCAGAAAAACCAAATTACAAGAGAAACTAATTAATGAACCTGGCGTTCAACAATTTTTTGTGAGTAAATTCAAGGAACTTATGATGGCATCATTATGCAAAACAATGCTGGAGGCTTTAGTTTGAGGGATATACAAGACGTTAATCATCAAATCACAGATTAAGACTTACGAAAAAATTAAATGTGGAAGTGAAGTTAAATTGGCACACAATGCAATAAAAATATCATTTGATACCATTGTCAATAGGAAGGGCACATCGCCAACGGCTGTAAAAACGTAACGCAACGTGTAAAAATGTAGGGGAAACAAAGCTCAGAAAAAAAATGGCAAGGTAGGGAACCAGGAGAAATTAACATGCAATGGCCACCCAAAAAATGTTTTGGTAGACACAGGCTGTGATCTCACTTTGTGGAGTCCTAAAACATCTTAATATAGAATTATGGCTTTTACATGTCTCTGTATGTTTCTCAGACGATTCCTTCTGTTGAAGGTAGTGTATATGTAAGTCGAAGCGGTAGGAATCGGTACACTACCTCACATACTTCAGTGCCATAGCAAATAGTTGCAAATTGCCACAACTTCGGAATTTTTGTGATAATAGATCTTATGTGATAATATATCTTAAGCGATTAGAATAAACCCGATTTGAAAATATACAAAAAATCTGTCTTGTTTGGCTCATAGTGGCATGGAAACAACTCGAGAACAATTGTTCTTCGTTACCCGAAACGTGCTTGTCTCTACTGGTTACATTTTTACATAATTAAGGAGAAATTAGTATTTTCTTAATTTGAAAACTTTTTTCAAATGTATCCTTTTATCGGTTTTACACAACCCTAATACTAGTATTGATGAATACGTCTAGCCTCAGCTGCGGAAGTGTGGAGACCTTCATCCATATTCATACATTCCTAATCCAAGTGCAGCAATGTTGAAAAGGAATACGGGAATACCCAAAGGTAGAAGCAGCTGACGGAACTTTGAACTCGTGAACAAACCCTTTCCTTTTATTAGACCCTGTACCCAAAGGGTATATTAAGTTTGTGCAAATGTATGTAACAGGCAGAAGGAGGCGTGGCAGACCCCACAAAGTATATATATTCTTGATCAGCATGACGAGCTGAGTTGATATAGCCATGTCCGTCTGTCCGTCCGGATGAACACACGGATCTCAGCAACTGTAAGAGCTAGAGGAACCGTATTACCAGTGTAGATTCTTCTAATACTGAGTAAATTAGAGTTTATTTTTTTAAGTCGGTGCCACGCCCACCGCCTCCGCAATTTGTATTTGAATTTTTGAACTGCCCTGCACTGCACAATTTTCAAGCTAAAATACCCATGCAATTGGAGCATAGACTTCTACCGATCCTGAAAATTTCATCAAGATTGCTTAATTAGAAAGCGCACAATAAATACCTAAAGTTTACAGGCGCTAAACACAAAAAATCTGTTTATTTGCGCCAACAAACGGTAAATCGCTTGCGTTCGGTGGTTGATTTTCCTCGAAAATGCCGCTGCAGCTGCGCTGCCACTACCTTCATATACATACATACGAATGTGTATATATGTATGAATGTGCGTCTTCAATATATTTATACTGTATTAGCTGTCGATTCAAAAAGTTTGGGTTTGTCGAATGGTTACGACGTTCGACTTAAAACGCGAAGATCTTGGGTTCGAATCCCAGACCGGACTCGGTGGAATATACATATATTTTTTTTTGGTTTTTTTTTATTTTGCCTAAAACCAAATTTGTACAGGGTCTGTAACAGTCGGGAAACTCGACTGTAACGTTCTTACTTGTTTCGTATCGTTTCACTTTTCTTCTTAAATTCACCCGAAACAAGATGAAGTATGAAATATGATGTAAAATGATGTGATTACAGTTAAAAGTGCAAAAAAATAATAAAAGGAACACCCGGGAAGAAGTGAGAAAGGGGAAGTGGGTGTCAGCCGAGACACATGGCGTTGTGTAGGTAACCAGAGAGAAAAACGGCGGGAAATGGCAATGGGGTAAATGGGAAGAGTTAGGTGGGGTAGGGGTTGTTGGTAGGGACAAGAACAGAAAGAAAAACTGAACATGTCAGGCCATAAAAATGAGCGCAGCTCGTTGGCAAAGGAAAACTCTGCCTTACATGCAGTCTATCTTGGCGTTGCCGCCGCGTGGGTGGAGAATGGAAGGATAGAGGGATGCTGAGGTGTTCGTGTTGCCGAGATTGACAGTTTGCGAAATGGGTTGAGTAATTCATATGATGAATTATCAGCAGCTGAAGCACAGAAACAGATAAACGTAATGGGATAGTTAAGCTTTAAGGAGGACTGTTCAAAGATTACTTGAAACCAGTTGAACGCTATAGAATCATGGTGTCATTTCACCCCATTTAACCAGCTTCGTTTATAAATATAAATTAATTTTTTCCTCCAAATTAATCTGACATAATTCAAATTTTTGAAAATGTAGTTTTTAAACCCTTGCAGAGGGTATTATAATTGTGTCCTGAAGCTTGTATAGCACTGATGAAGACATCTCCGACCCTATAAAGTTTATAAATTCTTAATCAGCATCACCAGCCAAGTTGATCTAGCCATGTCCATCTGTCAGTCCGTCTGTCGGTTGCTATGTAAACTATACACTCAGTTTTAAAGCTATCGGGCTGAAGCTTTGCACCGACCCTTTAATCTGTTGCAGGTATTACATAAGTCGGAACTACTATATATAGAGGTTCGATTTTTATTAAATTATTCTTAATCGCCTATGAAAAATATGTTTTCCAAGAATGTATTGAAAATTCGATTCGATTTTTATGGGGTCGGTCAAAATGGTAATTTAACGCTCATTTCCAAAGAATCAATTCGTAGTCTTAAATATGTCCAATGTTATGCACTTTTTTGTGATCATTTCTATGTCAGCTATGTGATGTAGTATTTCGATTCCTGTACGACATATTACATAGATTAAAAGATACAAATACAAAATATAAAAATAGATACTTTCAATATTCAATCTTTAAAATTGTATAAAATTATAAATCACCAATAGCTCACTATATAAAATAGCAAAGTATGTTACCGTGTATAAAACTTTAGTACTGTTTCATGAGAGATGAGGCGAGTTTAAAGTGCGTGCTAGGCGTGTAAATTAATTTCCCGCAGAAGCCGGAATGAAAGAATCGGAAGACCCGCCTGCTGTTGATTAATTGCACAACATTTTGGACGATTGGTCAGGTTGAAGTACCTGTGGGCCAAAAAATCCAGACAGAGATATGGTTGGAGAAACGGAGAGGGCTTTTCGGGTTGTCAAATGAAAAATTACCGATTTAAATGGCGGTCGCTTTTGCATCCTCTGCTGTTTTTTTCAGCTCTAACTGTCGGTCGTTTGTCGACTTCAGGAGCCTTTGGCTCGCTTTCCGAATGACGAATGCAAATGCAAAAGTAAGTGCGTCTGTGTGTGTATGCGAGTCCTGTCTGTTTGACTGTCGGTTTGGGCCACATGCTGATGAACACGTCTTGTCAGCGGCTAACGAGCGCCACTTACACGCTCAACAATCACTTAACCTCAATTGTTGCTTCTGAATAAAATACAAAAAAGAGCGAGAAAGCACCCCAACAAAACGTAAAAGGGAAAATTGTTAAAGGCAATGCCAACGGTTACTCCTCTCTCATTTTCACCCAATTCTCCCTGTCCCTATTCCTCAATACGTTCCTGCCAGTTTCGCTTTTGTTCGTTGTGTGTAAATACACTTAATTAATGAACTGATTTTTTCCATTCGCTTGTTTTCCCTGGGTTATCAGAAATATTTAAAAAACAAGAAAGGAAGGCTAGATTCGGGGTCCGAAGATTAGAATACCCTTGCAGACCAGCTGGCTTCAAACCGTTCGATTGTTTACATTGCAGCTATTGGATATAGTGGTCAGATTTTTTGTATGTTATTTTCTAATTCGGTTTTAATGGGTTTACAAAATATATTTTCCAAGAATGAATAAATTGTCTTAACACACAAATTATATGCTTACTGACCCGTTTTCTCCCACCCTTTCTATTACAGCAGTAGGATATAGGTGACCCATTTTTTTTAGATTTTATAGTCATTAAACAATGATTTATTGAAAATTAATCAATTATCTTAAAAAATTTCGATTTTTCGAATTTTTTATCCTTTTTCCCAATCTATCCTATGGCAGCTATGTGTCTTGACTCCGGCTGTTCCGACTTACATATGTTCCGAATTACATACCTGCAACAGAAAAAAGACTCTGGTAAAGAGTTTCAGCTTCAAAACTGAGAGACTAGTATACATAGAAACCGAAAGACAGACAGACGGAAATGGCTAGATAGATTCGGCTGATGATGCTGATTAATAATATATACAAGTATATACTTTATGGGGTCGGAGAAGTCTCCTTTACTGCGTTACAAACTTCTGGTAAAAATTAGAAGAATTACAATGTTATAATGATGCTTGCCCAAACATGCCCTGCCGGGCATGTTTTTCCTGGCCCACTGTCTGACTAAGTTGTTTTTCAGTCTGCTGCATAGATGGTAAGAGCTTAAAATACCAAGAAATTTGCCCTAAGTTAGATTTAGATTGAAATTAATTTAATTATTTTTATCTTATAGGTAGTAATCTGCAATGAAAAGTTTTTTGTTTTTAAAACTAGCAGCACATGGAAAGTTTTAATTTACTGTGACGAAGTCATAGTGAACCCTTGCAGAAATTATGCTGTTCATAAAAAATATAAGTTTATAATAAGAAAAAAAAAATAGCTTGCATCGCCGCGACATAGAGCCAATAAGGTCCTGACATTGCTTTGAAGATATTTTTTGAGTCCATATATCCTTGAATGTGTACCAAAGCTGCTGATTATTTGAATGATATTTTGCTGCTTCACGTTTTATGTTTCCTCTTAATTTTTCGATCGGAATAAGGTCCGTCAACTCATTTAGCCAGGATATCCCAATCATGTTGTTCGATGTAAACCAATCCTTAGTCAGATTACTAAGCTGTTATTGATCGTTATCCTTTTGAAACACACAATGTAATGGAAGTTTCCATTTGCCATAAGATAGCATAACATCCTCTAACATTATGTATTTATCGCATAGGTTTGACCTTCGCCTATGTAAAACAAGTAAGAACGTTACAGTCGAGTTTCCCGACTGTTAAAGACGCTGTACCAATTTGGTTATAAGCAAAATAAATCAAGAACGAAAAAAAAATATTTATACCGAATCTGGTCTAGGGTTCGAGCCTAAGACCTTCGTGCTTTCAGCCAAACGTTCTAACCATTGGACCACCACATATTTTTCGAACCAATAGCTAATACAGTATAGATATATTGAAGGCGCACATTCATACATATGTATATGAAGGTAGTGAGTTCTCAGCGGCACTTCCGAGAAATTGAGCAAATAAACAGATTGCATGTTGTTAGCGCCTGTAACTTGGGGTGTTTATTGTGCGCTTTCTAATTAAACAATCTTGATGAAATTTTTAGGATCGGTAGAAACCCATGCTCCAATTGCATGTAAATTTTACAAACATTTCAGCTTGAAAGTTATGCAGTACAGTGCAAAAATTAGAAGTACAAATTGCGGGGGCGAGGGGCGTGGCACCGACAAACAAAAATAAACTTCAGCTGCGTCAGTATTAGGAGAATCTGCACTGGCAATATGGTTCTTCTAGCTCTTACAGTTGCTGAGATCCGTTCGTTTATCCAGACGGACGGACGGTCATGGCTATATCACTCAACTCGACATGCTGATCAAGAATATATATACTTTGTCGGGTCTGTCACGCCTCCTTCTGCCTGTTACATACATTTGCACAAACTTAATATACCCTTTACCCTTTGGGTACAGGGTCTAAAAACAAGCCCATATCATAATACTCAGACCACCATGTTAAACTGTGTATTTGGGTTCATATTCCGTGTTTGGTTGACCACGAACGGATTATTTAATGGACCAAGAACATATTGTCTGAAGCCGGATCAAACAAAAAAAATCTTGCTTTCATCAGACCTAAGTTTGTTGAGCCTTTAATAGCAGGCCAATCACTGTGTTCTGTGGCAAACTCCTTTCGTGCACCCTATTGCCTTGTGACCATGAAAGGGACTTCTGGAGGTTCAATCGTTTTCCATTCATCATAGACGAACTGTTAAAAAGTTACCAAATTGAATTAGTTTTTACTTACTAATTAAAAATATTAAACGTTTAAACACATTTTTTGAGTTCATACCCCAAGCACAACAATTTTTATGAACAGCCCTTTTTCGGCACGCTTTACAAAATAAGTGAGAAAGAATAGAAAAGACTGCGAAAGTAATCGGTTTTTTCGCGATTCCCTTCATAGAATTGCTTTCTACCAAATAATGCCAGAAAATGGTTGACTGTTATCGGCACAGGCACTACTTTTGTTTTGAACACAACTGTACATGTCCACTAATCGAATTCTTGTTAGCGACGGCACCTTTGCTTTTGCATAGTCAGTTTGCTACCAACAAAATTATATTGCGCAAAAAACTGCGCAAAGTGTACATTGAGACGGGATGCTCTGAATTAAGAATTTAAGACTGTACAACATGGATATAGACACTCACTGAACAAATGCAAACATTTTTGGAACTCCTTTCCAAGTAAATCGTTCTTTTCAGAAGATATCGGTTACATCTTGTTTAACTAACAAATTGTTAGAAGAACACGCAAAAAATAAGCAACAAATTAGTACATTAATTATACTTTCAATATGCATTGCAAAATCAAGCAGAACCGAGCAACAGCTGACTTTAACAGATTAGCATTTCTGGTATGTAACATCGACCCGTTCTATTTGAAAGACCCTTTATTATTAATCTGTTAACATTCAAAGTTCTTGAAAACTTAAAAAAAACTGGTTTATTCCAAAAATAAACTGTGAAAGTTTTCATGGTGCTTATTCCAGTGGGCCATTATGCACATTTTTTAATCATACTTATTTAAATTGTAACTATCCTATTTAATACAAGAATGGAAAGCTAGCTTTGGGGCCCGAAGCTTAGAATACCCTTGCAAAACAGTTGCATTTAAATATATGATATGAATTTTTTTAATCCGGCCTAAATATCTTCGAAGAGTATATTGTTCAAAGAATAAATTTATAATATTGATAACTCCAGAGTTATGGTCAATGACCCATTTTCATATGACAGCTATAAGATATAGTGGAAGCTAGCTAGCCTTCGTTTCTTGTTATCACTGAGTACAAAATGTTAGTCAAACGAGAGCTTGACGGAGGTACTCTGCTGGAGAGCTCAGTTCTTTTAAATGGCCTTCATGAAGAAAAATGCTTCGCCGTGATGAACAAGCTTGTCCTTTGCCTTACAATATTTTTTGCCTATATCCAGGGACCAAGGATCCGCTTAATGCAATCAAAATGCCACTGGTGGAGTGTCGATTGGCAGTTGCAACTCGGAGATGTAATCAACTGGCGTTGGCAATGGCATCTCCTTTAGGGGCTATAGAATGTGCCAAGTGCCATTGACAATGACGTAGAAGGTGTTGCTTTTTGTTGGGGAGTTCACTGTTAGAGTTGTAACTGGAATTTTTGACTTAGTTTGCCGTGTAATAAGCAATTACGGGCAGAACTATACAATTAAGCCTAATCGTTTGATTTTACTGGAACTTCAACTGAATGCACATACACGTACACTACAACTGCTGGTTATGAAGTGTCCTTGATATTCCTAGGATTTTGGGTATAAATTTTAAAGCCTAGCTTCCGGCTAAATCAAGTTACATTTATTCCGTCAGCAAAAGCGCCCCGGATAATGGAATTTAGAAATATGCGCACCTCCTTTAACACAAAAACAGCAATCAAGCTCAAGGCTCAAGGTGGAGAAACAGCAGCGAAAATATAAAAAATTAGCAATTAAATTGTAAGGGCAACCTGGCCTTCCAGCCAACAGCAGCCGGGCTGCGTTATGATTTCATTAGTTTAAAGGTAGCACACACAGGAAATTAGCGAATAAAAATAGTATTTTTACGAATATAAAAATAAATAACAACTCAAATAATATAAGAAAAATATAATAAAAAATATCTAAGTATTTAATATTGTATAATAATTAATATTGGTTTCTGTTTTTCGCTTTCTATGGAAAATGTTTTTATGAGATCCGATTTTATTTCCATGCCCTTCCTTCATTTACAATCAAGTAAATGTACATAGGCCTATAAATTATAAATATTTTCGCTCAGTGGTGAGTGGTGAACGCCGGAGACTGAGAGGGCGCAAACTTATCGTGTCCTTGTCGAAGTTTGTGCCACTGCTGCTGCTGCCGCTTGGCAATTAGCAAAATGTGACGCCGCTGTTGAGCAACCCTAGTTGATTTTGGGCTTAGTTTAACAAATTGAAGGAGCTGGAGATGCAGCCACATTGGCAGTTGAAAAGGTGGCAGAAGAACTACATAAAAGGTGAAGGGGTTGCGGTTGAATCAACTTAGCAAGTCGCTGTGGATGCGGAAATGTTTTCTTATGAGAAATGGAGGGGCAGCAGCAGGAACAGTGGCCAAACGTGGATTTGAATAGCTTAGCAGTGTAGCGAAGTTCCCTGAAAAAACGTTGAAAACACATGCAAAGAGCATAACATAATGAAACTACAAATTTTTGAGAGATTGATTATGCGCGAAAGGTACTTTTAAATACATTCAGGCGACTTTTAAATACATTCAGTAAACTTTCATATACAAGTCTTAAAACCCTTTAACTTTACCCTTGCATTTTTTCCTCAATAAAGTTATTATAAAATATCGATGTATGTGTATGTTCCTTCTAAGTTCAGCCAAATAAATTATTACTAAGTAAAAGCAGTTAAATGTTCATCTTCGATTTTGTTTTTTTTTTTCACAAAATATCTCACCCATTTTGTGGAGGTTATACAAAGAGAACTGCCATACTTTCGACAGTAGGCTTTTTCACAATCCACAATTCCACAATCGATGTGTGTTGCTGTAGCCTGATTAAGAGTGCATCAAATTCATTCAAGCTTTTAAGCAAATAGAAAAATTCATCAAATTACTTGGTTCGTTATACAACATTTTTTAATATCGTCCGCAACGAAGCAAAAGGAGCAAAAACCGAACAAAATGATGTGAAATTTAAGCAATGTGAATGGCTGTGAATTAAATTGCAAAATATTAAACAAATATTTGCACTCAATAAAAGTAAGTTCTGTTTGTTTGTGCGCAAGTAAATACAGAACAAAAAGTCGCCAGTAAACAGACCCCCGCTTGTTCTCTTCACACAAAAAATACTCTGATAAACAGTGACAGAAAGCGAGTCAAGGACAGAGAAAGATAGTCGGAGTGAGCGGGATTTAATTCAGTTTCAAAGGGCAAATAGCATCAAACAATTTATACATTTTGTTTGATTTTCAACTGACAAAAATTGCGGGAAATGCTGTTTGCTTATTAGCAAAGCATTCAAGCATAATGATTCGCTTTCCCCTTCCTCATCTCATCTATCTGGCCTGTTAAGGTTGCAAAAAGTTAAATGAATCTTTAGGCGTTCTTTACTCCTGTTATGGTGGATGCCCTAAGTCGGAGGACATTTTGCACAACAACTTTTAATTTGATTACCAACAAGAGAGCAAACAAGAAAGGAAGGCTAGCTTCGGTACCCGAAGCCTTCAATACCCTTGCAGATTCAAGATAATTTAATTTAAGAATTATTTTAAACATCAAAAAACAAAACGATCGCTGCTGGTTTATGTGATATTTATTTTGAATTTTATATACTCATCCCCCTCACCACGACAAGGTGTCAGTTCCAAGAGGTGGAATTTTACAATTACTTATTACCTATATTGCACTAAAGGATTACACAATTTCTTAATAACTATACATTATTACATTATTACAATATACATATATGTATACCTATATATATATACAATCACTTATAAGTAAACTATTATTTTAATAAATAAAAATAAACATATAAATAACTTATACAAGTATATAACTATATATAAGGAAAATTCCATCATAATGACTTTAAGGGGGCTGGTAGGATCTTTTAACCGAGTGTCACCAAATTTCCAATCAATTTGTGTTAAATGTTTTCTAGTTTCAGAAGTTTTTACAGTTTGGACATGTTTTAGCGTATTTTCTCGATTTCCCGCTCTGTTCGCCGTTTTTACAGATCCAACAGCAGTTAATACTAGTACATACTCCTCTGTGTCAATTTGTGCAAGTATTAGGTTGTTAAAATGGTTGACTTCATCATTAGAGCAAATCAAATGAATGGCGTCATCGGAAACTTCGTTGAGCGGAAAACCTCTTTGATTTAGGAGCTCTATATTAGCAGCAACCATATGGGCTCTGTGACCTCGAAAATCCTAAAATATCCTACAAGTTGGTTACTGCAAGAACGCTGTATGGATTATTTATCCTATCCGAAAATACCCAACTCTAGCCCGTGAAAGCTGTTTAGGGTCTCCAAAAGTATAATTGATTTCCTTCCAAAACATATGTTACGTCTTGGGTTCTAAAAATTTGTCGAAGCCATTGGTTCCAAAAGGAACAGCACTTTTGAACCGACCATGGAAATTTCATCAATTATAATTAATTGGGGGTTAATTAACTTGTTTAAATTATCATAGCTTGGAAGGGAGAACACGGAATGAAGAGTAAGCCCTCCTATTCCAAAAACAGCGTTTTCAGTTGGAGCACATAATAACCGGCCGCCCCAGAAATCTTATTTGCTCGCCAAGTTATAGACTGATAAATAGTAGAAATCAGTCTGCTTTTTCCTACTCCGGCACCTTCTCCAACGTATATATAGAATATTTTTTTTCGTAGCAACAATATGCACTACATGAGCTTTATGCTCGTTGCTTACAATTGAGGGATCGGGTTAGGGAGCACAGATCATCTTGGAAAACTAAGGGGGGAAAAAAATCACTTGAAGTTCGCCATCTTCTTGATATATATAATCGTGAAGGTGCTGCAATATTCGCTGAACAGAAATATTTCCGTGACTTATTTCAGTCATGGCTAACGAAGCAACTGCGACACGCCCCTGTTACTTTTATTAACATAGTTAATTATGTAAGTACATCAGGCGTATGCATCTAGGATGAATTGAATATCCATGTTTGCATTATGTAAGCCTAAATATCTATATTATATTATGAGTCTTTTTCAAACTTGATCGGATGGCGAACTTATAATTATCAAAACTTATTTCTAAATGGATCAGAAAATATTCGAAATTATTATAACTAGAAGCTTCTTCATCCGGACCAACTTTTAAAACATCCTCAATTTTTTTTTAACAAAGCTCTGTATTTATTTACATTAGCTTCGTTTTCTTCTAATGACCTTTCTGGCATAGAAGGGAACTGCATATTATAGCGGCAGAACTCTTGACCACGCAGTTCTCTTAAGTATGAGGAACTATGCTTGTGTCTTTGATACGGAAGTACGTCTAGTAATTTCGGATCGTCTTCGTTAGTAGTAATAAACCTATCAATAAAGTTTATAACTGGCTCGGTACTTTCTCTATCATCAAGCTTGGGAGCACCAGCAAGCCAGTACAGTGTAAATTCCCCAAAAGCCTTGCCGCTTCCTTCTCCCTTATACGGCTATTGTCCAAAAGAAGGGAAAGGATAACTAGAAGTTCATTTCACCTAATTTCAGCAACGGGAAGGGTAATAAAGAATGTAGGCAACCAAAATTTTTTCTCAGCTTCTTAATGAGCTGGTGCGGAACGTAATCCCTTAGGGATATTGTAGCCATCATCGTGTTGCACAAGTCTGTTAACAAACGATTCGTCCCTTAAATTCCCAGTCACTGCACCTGATTTTTAATTTTTGGATGCGTTGCATCTTGTAGAATTTATACATATTAAAACCTTGGGAACTACAGCGCAGCGACGGTCATAATATCGAAATGGAGATCTGGCTTTTCTCGAATAGGTCGTACTTCCTTTAAATATTTTAAGCTTGTCGGACGGCGGCCTTCACCAGGTGCCAATGCAATCCGCTGAAGAGCAGTATCATCGTTTTCCAAGAGGGTTTTATGCCCTCCTGGATTTAGATTGGCTTCTAGAAGACCGCCATGTTGTCCTGTCGTCTTCATCAGCGAGAAGAGAAAAACTTAAATAAATTCAAATACTACATATTATATAAAATATTTGTGAATTTATTGCACATACATTACAGCTTAGTATGGAACTAAGATTCACTAAGATCCAACGGTCTCAAAGGCATCAGCCAATTTGGTCAATCAACTGCAACATTTGAGCAGTTAGTATATGGCCGAGCTCGATGAATTTATCGCTCGACATTTTAGTAGATGATTGATGGGACTTTCAGAGGAGTTTCGGACAACCTCCTCCTTTCGCCCTGCAGTCATAAATGTATCTGAATAGGCTGTCTGAATTTGTATCTGCAGCTGTCTGCCCATGCAAATGCCAAATGCTAATGAATTCATTCAACGTACAACTTCAAAAGTCATAAATACTCCCAGCGCCGACTTCATGCTACGTTAACTGCTTTGTATAGATAAATGTATGTATATGTGTGGAGAGGTTGCAGGGATAGCTTTGGCGAGGAGACAAACTCATTTCCGTCACTGACACAGTCACTGACTTCATTTAATTTTCAAATTTTCAACTCAAGAGTCCAAAACGAGGTTTCATTTCAGCAATTTTTTCACAACTTTGAACTCTTTTTTCAGCATGCTTCCTTTTGTTCCAGTGTAGCAAAGTGAGACGAACGAGTAGCGGGAGCCAAAAAAGGTCTCGAGAGGACTCGGGGACCTGAGTCGCGACGGGCGGACAAAACAGGGTGAACAAGCAAATTTATAGCCACGCATAGGTGCCGGGGTCGGCGGCTGTTTTACGTTTTTGCATTTTTCATGTTTTCCCTGCCATAAAGTTGTGAGGGAGCGCATAGAAGGCAGCGAGCGGCATAAAAAGTATGATAAATTAGCATATTACGCATCTCTACATGGTGGGGCTGGGTTTGTTTGTTGTTTGTATTTGTGTGCATGTCTTGTGCTGGATGGATGTATAATTATGTGCTTAAAGCAATTAGTGCGGGAAGCAGCGAGGGAGTTTAGCCGCTGCCAACAGTGCATTACGCATACGCCTTGTGGAAAATCGTAAAGAGCTATTTTATAAAAAGCTGACACAGTCCTATTCGTGTTTAAAATGGTAATACCAGGTGCTTACTTTATTAACACATAATAGTTTAAGTTTAAGCGAATCAATAAGTCGACAAGTCCATTATCAACACCTACTGAATTAAATAAAAACATGAATGGAAGGATAGCTTAGGAATCCGAAGCTTAGAATACCCTTGCAGACCAGTTGTTCGATATTTTTGTATGTCAGCTATTGAATATAGTGGTCCGATTTTTGGTTTTTCATTTTCAAAATTGGCTTTAATGTCTATGAAAAGTATATTGTCCAAAAATGATATTGATTAACACTATGTGGTTTATTGTAAGCCTCTGTAATTTTCAGCCCGATGGCCTTAATACTGAGAAACTAGTGTATATAATATATATGCAGTTTAGAATCGGCGATGTCGCTTTTACTGTGTACCATTCTTTAGTGAAATCTCGGTCCCCGAAACCGCTCATGTTGCGGCAAACCCGAAAGAAAATGCCTACTGGCCAATGACGAGATGGTATTTCGAATTCAATTCAAATTTTTTGGAAAATTGCTCATGCATCATTTTCTCTAATGGTGACAGTGGAAAATAACTTTGCATAATGTTTTGCGGGCAGCTAGCAAGGGCACGTTTTACTTCAATTATCGATTTGACTTGGAAAACAATGCAAAAGCATGGAAGTAATTCAGTCTCTGGCAATTATTTAAATGGCTGAAAAGCAGCAATTGAAATCAGGCCTGTAAAGGCACTCTGTTTGGCAATGTGTCTTCGCGCGGCACGAATTAAACGTATTTGTCACGTTGTTTCACTGTTCTCACATACGGAAAAGAAGTCAGCCATTTATCGCATTTGTCAGAGCTTATTGTCAATCAATCAATTGCATCCATTTCCTTTACAGCAAATCTTTGTATGCGAACATATGGATTTGGGCAAGGAACCATGATTATTCGCGCGATATTCTTCGCCGATCATTTGCCAAAAGTTGAATCGTTATTTGTGCTAAACTATGTTGGAGAAGCTATTCGAGTGTTATCGAATATCGAGTTTCCCGACTGTTAAATAGCCTGTACCAATTTGGTTATAAGCTAAATAAATTAATGCAAACAAGAAAGGAAGGCTAGCTCGGGTCCCGAAGCTCCGAATACCCTTGCAGACCAGTTGCCTTCAAACCGTTCTATAGTTTGAATAACAGCTATTGGATATAGTGGTCCAATTTTGACTTTTCTTTTACTAAATTGTTTTTAATGTATACGAAGTATATTGCCCAAGAATGAATTATTTATATTAATAAACACCAGAGTTATGGTCAATGACCCATTTTAAAAAATGCCGAATTTACGACCTTTTTTCCAATCTTTCCTACGGCTGCTATGTGATGTAGGGTTCCGATTCCGGCCGTTCCAACTTATATACTACCTGCAACAGATAGAAGAGTTGGTGCAAAGTTTCAGCCCGATTGCTGAGAGATTAGCAACCGTCAGACGGACAGACATAGGGATATGGATAGACCAACACTTCTGGTGATGGTAATCAAGAACATATATACTTTACAGGGTCGGAGGTGTCTCCTTTACTGCGTTCTAAACATCTGGTAAAAATTATAATATCCTCTCCAAGGGCACAAGGATTGCAATCTTTTGGGGTTATTTCATCACAATAAATACATATTATGAGGGCGTGATGGGGCGTTGCGAAAATTTAAAACAAACTTGATGTGGGCGGGTACTGCATAGGTATTGATATGTCATAAGGAGGTTCTAGCTGTTCAAAATATGGGCGTGCCGAAAATGTAATATAGAGTTTGTACAAATCGATCTTTGTAAAAGTGTGCATCTAGCTCTTTTAGTTACCGAGCTATGGGGATAAACAAACAGAATTATGTGAATTGCCTGGGCGGAAGAGGCGTGGAATTTCTTGCTATCCCACTGCCCGTCAAAATGCTTGATATACGCCTTAAAGCTTAGATTCCTCAAAATGCTCGAACCAATAAGAACATATTTGAGAAGCCGCTGGAGCAATGCGCAACGCAAACCAAAACATTCCATGACCAAAAGAAACCAAGCCAAGTGCCGACCAAGTCGAGTAAATGCTAACGAGCTTGCCTTTTTTGGGTGGATTTTGGGCAGTCGCCCGTGAACCCCTGTCTTCAATTTCCATTCCCGAAATGGAAACCCTCTAGCTCTCTCTTTGTGACCCATCATGCCACCACTTCCGATCTCCGAGGAGGACGCACAAGAGCACTTTAGTTTTCGATTTTTGTCGTCTCATAATGCGACGCTCAGGGTTCTCCATATATGAACAGGCATTCGTACATATATAGAAATAACTTCTTTTTTTTCAGTGGGCTCTGCTGCAGCTATTGAGCAATAATCTTCAAATGGATTTTAGAATCCCAGCCAAAATCGCCCAGGGCGATGAATGGCGAACAGGAAATGTGACTCAAAGGTTACCTTGGGGATGCATTCAAAAATTTCTGCACTAATGGAAAACTAAAAGCTGCAAAGCAAGTTAGCAGATATATTTATGTATATATCATAATACTCATAGCTTTTTGCCACCCGAAAATCACTCAAGGAAGGTTCTTTTTTTTTGGGAATTTGTTTTTTCCGGTTTCCTCTCTTCATAGAGCAAAATGCTGTAAATGGTTTACTCTGTGTTTTTGTGTTGACTTAGGATGCGAAACATTTGGCCTCCGAAGTCAATCTGATTATTAGCCCAGGCCACCGAGCAAGCCACTGACAGATGGACCAACTGACCTCCTGACAGATTGGCTAACTGACCAGCGGGCAGATGGACTGGCTGACAGTTTGACACTCCAACTAACAGCCCTGGTTGATGCCCGAACCCCAGCACATCATCAATAAGGACAAGTGCAAGGACTGCTAACTATTTGAGAATTTTCACTCGTTTTTCCAGGCACGTGCCATCGCACCCAGCCACCTATCCACACACCGTCCCAAAATAAGCAATGAGACGAACTAAAGTAGACAATTTGCTGGTTGTCTGGCTGACTTACTAATGAGTCAGGTCCTCTTTCCATTCCTTGGGTTGCATCAAACTGATTAGAAAATATGAGGGTCAAGACAAGAAAAAAAATTCAATGAAAAAAGCTTTGATAAAAAAAAGCACATAAAAACAAGAAAGGAAAGCTAGCTTCGGTACCCGAAGCTTAGAATACCCTTGCAAACCGGTTGCCTTAAAACTGTGCGGTCATTTGTATGGCAGCTATATTAGGATATAGTGATCCGATTTTTGGTTTCTAAAGCGGCTTTAATGTCTATGAAAACTGTATTTCTTAAGAATGAATTAATTAACTCGAAAAACACCAGAGTTATGCTCAATGACCCATCTCCATTCTCCCAGCGTTCCTATGGCAGCCATAGGATATAGTGGTCCGATTTTTGTGAAACTTTCAGGATACGTTAAAATAGTCATTTAAAATGGATTTCTAAATAATGAATTGGTTATCTTAAAAAATGACGAATTTATGGCACTTTTTCTCAATCGTTCCTATGGCAGCTATGTGATGTAATGTTCCGATTCCGGCCGTTCCGACTTATATACTACCTGCAACAGATTAAAGGGTCGGTGCAAAGTTTCAGCCCGATAGCTTTAAAACTGAGAGACTAGTTTACATAGCAACCGACAGACGGACAGACAGACAGACAGACAGACAGACAGACGGACAGACGGACAGACAGACGGACATGGCTAGATCGACTCGGCTGGTGATGCTGATCAATAATATATATACTTTATAGGGTCGGAAATGTCTCCTTTACTGCGTTATAAACATCTGGTCAAAATTATAATATCGTCTGCAAAAGATTAATAAGGGAGTTAAAATTATACAAAAGTGTACACTTCTTTTCACTTTACTATGAAATATGGAAAATGTTGGATTGTGTAAATTTTTGACGATAGGTTGATGGAAAAACTCTTTTGTTTTGAGATGACAAATCTAAAAAATGTCCGAGGTATTCCACAGAGTCTGTTTGAAGTTAAAGGTAGTTTTTTAGAAATGCGCTAATTAACAAAAATTGATGTCATTTTTAGGATCGGTAGAAAGTAATGCTCCAATTGCGTGTGAAAAAGCACAATACTCTAGCTTAAAAATTGTGCAGTGCAGTGCAGTGGGCGGTGGGCGTGGCCCCGAAAAAAAAATAGACTTCATCTACGTCAGTATTAGGAGAATATACACTGGTATTAAGGTTCCTCTAGCTCTTACAGTATCTGAGATCCGATCGTTCATCCAGCCGGACAGACAGCATAGCATAGTATGGGTCCAGTAATTATCCAGTGAAATCAAGAATGGAGACCTATATTTAAAGACTGTCAACAAAAGGCTTTTAAAGTTTTACAAAGGGCCCCCTAACATTTTGATGTCAGGATGATAAAAATAATTAATTTTAATGGTTTCAAATCAGTCCATGGGCGATTATTAAGGACTTTTTTCAAATTATATTATAAATTAATGCGCCGCTGTTGAGCGTTATTTATTTTTTAATTGGGAGGCAGGGAGTAAATTTGGTTTAGTTTCACTGACATCCTGTAATTCAACAACAATATGTTAAACAACCCAAACCTAAATGTTATTTTTTTGGAATTTACAATTAAAGCGACATGACGACAACAGGGATAAAAGTGAATTTGTTGGTCAAGCAGACGTAAAATAGAAAACTTTCCCATCAAACTTAAAATTGTTTTGTGTACTTTTATTTGATAGAAAACGAAGAAGGGATGTTTTCATCTTCCGAAGCTTCGAATAAATTTTACATTCGAGGAATATTGAAACAAATGTTGCCAAATGAGGGCATTTGGCTTTGGTCCATTTCTCAGCTCCTTCTTCGCCTTCATATTTTTTCGGCTTACAGAATGGACCGAATAGCTAATGAAGCTAAAACACTATGTGCCGAGAGGTTCCAGGGGAAAAGTCGGGTATGTTACTGCTTTCTTCACGAAATATTTGCTCCTTTAGGCAAACACGTGCGACCCATTTAATTTGGCGAAAAGCGACCGCGTATATGGCCCGCCAGAAAAATACGTGATAAGCAAATTCATAAACCATTAAGACGGTTGCGCTGCCTTGCCGAAAAACGTAAAATGGGAGGGTAGAAAGTGAGCTAACGTCAGCACAAAAAAGCAACAAGAAGCAATTTTTACTTTTAAAAGGATGACTGTGATCATACTCTATCCTATCCTAAAATCAAAAATGTTTGAACGCATCGATATTTATTGGGATACACAATTATAAATGTTATATTTATGAACTTAAATGTTAAAATATGTTTATAAAAAAAAACACATTTTTGGATCAATTTTGATATTCAAAATTTCGTTACAACTTCTCTCGTTCAACGAATAATTCAGTTTTTTACACTGCCGCCATTCAATAAATATTTGGCTCACCGCTTCGTGTGCGGTTTCATTAAATTTTATAACAAGCATTTTATATAGACTTTCTCTTTCTTTTGCACTTCTCATGCCTAGACTCGAGTTTGTTGTTTGGTTATGTTAAGTTGTTTGGGTTATATGTGAGTTTGGCTTTGGACTTCGGCGAGTATGAGTGTGTATTTGTGCGTGAAGCCGTCTAATTGAGGCAGTTGAAAATTGAAAAAAGCACACGCGAGTTGGTATCTTGTGGAGGGGGCTGGGTCTTTGCAAGGAATCCTTTCAAGTGTTCCTGCATGAATTCTAAATAGCACCGAGCGAGCGAATGTTTCATTCAGAATCCAGTCAAGGTACGAGTATTTAAAGCAACATCTACGAGGCGGGGAAGAAAGCGAGGCACCTAAAGTGACATCTGCAGGACGAGAAAGTTGTGTGCGTAGGGAGTTTTCTTTATCTTTTGAGTCACTTTCCAATTATCATATTAAATCAGTTGTAAGTCATTGCATTTGTATATATTTGCACAACATATGCGACGGTGGCAGAAGGGCATCAGCAACAACTCTGGTAATCCTTTCAGCCAAAAAGGATTCATAGCAAACAAGCACAAAAGCTCACGACCAGTCATATCAGCAGCGAGCCAAGTGGAAACGGGCACATGAAAAATCCAGTTGACATTTTACTGAAATGCAGTTAATGGGAATTTGCTTGGCTATCTCTGAAGATACCGATTGCTAATGTGGGGCTATGGGCGGTTCATGGCGCATTGACAATCGCCAAATGATGATAAGCTCAGGCCAAGAAGCGAATCCAACAAAAAATACCGACTGGTCAAAAAAGATTCCATACCTTCCGAGCTCTTCTTAGCTAGTAGCTTTTAATCATCTGTTTAAGGTATATTGTTCTCCACGAGAACGAATCGCAACAGCTTAAAATGTATTTTAAAATGCGGCAATCAAATATAAGACGCTCAAATGCCATGAATCTCAATTAAACATATTTTTGATTTCCCTTGTCAATGGGCAATCGAAGATAACAAATATACTCTGCATCTAATCAGCTTAAAGTATCAGCGAACAAACAATATCAATCAAAACGATGTCAATGGTGCAGGTAGTACTACCATTCCACATCTCAGCATCCTTTAAAGGGAAGCCCCTTCCCCATTACCCGCAATGTTATGTTCCAGGTTTAACTTGCTACGTGCAACGCCGATTTGATTGCTCATACGAATACGAGCTGGTTGCTGTGCAAGGCAAAGTCGATGGAAGAGAAATAATAATAAAGGCACAGGAATACGGGGCGAAGGTGTAACCGAGGGCCACTAACTCGCTCAGTCAGCCAGTCAGGCAGTCGAGCGCGAAATAAGCTTTGTCTGATGGACTGAGGTAAATGAGCAGTGGAGAAGCAGTCTCCGCCAGGTGGAGATGATGCTACATGACATGTGGAGAACCAGCCAGCGGAAATAACAACAGCAATAACACAGCAACAGATTGATGAGGGAATATACATGACTAAAAATAAAACAAATTTTTATAAAATTAAATTTAAATATAATAAATCCTAAAATAAAATGATGCTATATTGATTTACCTTTAGTTAATTAATATATCATTACAAAAATGTAAACTAGTGTGTTCATAATTTATACAAGATTTTATTAGGAAACACTTTGAATTTCAATTAAAAATATAACCAATAAAATTGCATCATCAGATTTCCTAAGTCTTTAAAATGGCCAAAATATAAACATTTTTTAAATTCATCCATTTATTTTTAGGTCATAAACATTATTATTATTATTATTATTAGCTGAAACAATTAAAGCTGGTTAATTTATTTTCGAAAATATGAAAGCCACATTCGATGCTCGGTGTACACAGGTAACTGTAATTTTAAGCCACTTCGTTTCGCTTTCCCGCGGGTACAACATTTCTCAGCACTGTCGTATCGTGGAAATCCATTTCGGCTGTTAATGTGACATTTAGTCATTAAAATTTCAAGAGGCGCGACTCAGACAAAGCATAATATTGTTATTATTATTCGCTTGTGTTTGGCTAAAACGCCAGCAAGTTGACTGTGCGTGTTACCATCTGCCAGCAGCTGCTGTAAGACAACGACGATGATACTCCTCCGCAAAGCACAACGTGGCGTATGCGTAATGTGCTCACTGCTGCTGCTTCATTCAAATTAAATTTGCCCTGGGTCATGCGAGTGTTGCCTCGTTTGCCAAATGTGGAGAGTGAATAAAGAGTGGAAGCCGAGATCCAGAGGAAAGGGAATAAAAGGGTGTGGGTAAATACAGCACCAAGAGCAGGGAAAATTGGCAAATAAAATTTATACCAGCGCCAAAGAAATATAAAAAGTTGACTCGAGTTAGAGATGTTAGGGCAACGGGACAGCAAGGAAAAGCATCAACTTTCGTGTGTGTAATTAAATTTACTTGTTGCTGGAAATATTTTCCGTCATTCCTCTACCCTCTTCTGATATTCCCCATCAAACTAAAGCAATCGGAAGCTGGCTGAAGAAGCCCGAAGGAGAAGTGACACTAATTAAATGCCCATGGAGCGGATGTTTATTTGCTTTTGGCAGAAGTTCAAGCAACCAGGGAAAAGAGCATATTGCAATTTGAATTGGCTTTAAATGATGGAAAATAACCATCATCTTGTTCGGATCGTATGCAAATTCAGGCCAAAAACTTTGAAAGCCGAGGAGGAAGTGTCACATGGTTTGGCTTCTGACGTTTCTACACACAATTAAGTTGATTTGTTGCCTGTTGCGGTCAAAGCTAACGAAGGCGACTCTGCTTCCAACAGGCTCCACTTAATGGAAGGATGCATCTAAAGGAAACACATTTTCAGCCTTCCAACCTGTGAGTGTGTGGTGGTTTATATGAGTGGATTTCTATTTATAATCGAGGATCAGTCTGAGTGTGTGCGTTCCGTTTGGATCCCAAAATTAATGGATGTTCGGCTGATGAACTAATAATTGGAATTAATATTAGATCTAATATCTTCCTAAAGAGTAAACATTTTTGTATGACATTTTAATCTCGATCACCCACGCCTATATTAATAAGAAACAAGAAAAGAAGGAAGGAAGTTTAAAATACAATTGTATATCAATTGTTCTCAAATTGACTTTTATTATTATAAAAAGTATATTTTTTAAGAACGCATTAATTATCTTTAAATACAAGAACGAAAGTCTAGCTTAGGGGCCCGAAGCTTAGAACCTGCTGACTGTTTGGCTTCAAACCCTTTTATAGTTTGTATGGCAGCTATATGGATTTTTTTTTGTTTTTTTCATTTTCAACATTGGCTTTAATATAGATGAAGTATATTATCCAAGAATAAATTAATTATATTAATAAACACCAGAGTTATGGTCAATGGCCCATTTATTTCCAATCGTTCCAATGGCAGCTTTGTGATGGAGTGTTCCGATTCCGGTCGTTCCGACTTATATACTACCTGCAATGGACAGAAGAGTTATAACTGAGAGAATAGTTGCGTAGAAACAGGCAGATGGACAGACGGTGATGCAGATCAAGAATATATGTACTTTATGGGGTCGGAGATGCCTAGTCAAAATTATAATACTCTCTGTAAGGGTATAACAACTGGGTTATGTTCAATGTCCGATTTTTCTTATTATTCCTTTGCCAACTATTTTATGTAGTTGGTCGATTATGATGTGACTTTCCAAAAGGCTTAGATAGGCAATTCGTTGAGCCAAATTAATTGCATTTTAAGATCAAAAGATATGGATTCTGCTCATATTCCCATTTTTAATTGGCATATTAACATATGTGCTGTTCCTTTACTTGAGAGCTTAGCTGAACTTGGATACTCAAATGTGAATAAGGTTGCTCTATTATTATGGGCGTACAAAATCATAATTATTACATAATTTCATACCCGCTACTCACAGAGTAAAAGGGTATACGATCGTATTGTATCTGTAAAAATTTAAGTTACAGGCAGATGGGATCGTGTCTAACCCTTTGTATACTAAGTGAAGAACCTGAATATTTTGCAATATTCATATATTGAAGTTTATTTTTAATCAAAACATCTGCCTCATATTTTTATGTTTTATTTCATATAGAGGTAATATAAATCGAGCGCCAAAAGCTAACTTTAATTTATAAAGTCTTGATTTTACAGAGGATTGATGAGTACCAAATGGTCGGTGCACTCTACCATAACGTTCTTTCTTATTCATAAATCAGTTTAAGACGGTCTAATGCAATGAAAACTAGACTAATAAAGTTTAATGCATTATCTTCATAAGACAGAAGGCGCCGATATAGAAAACTGCGAGCCAACAATCATTAGATTCGAACCATTAAACGTGTTTATATGTTTACAATCATATCAAAGCAAAACTAGCACGACAAAACTTATGGCAATCATATAATAAAAAGAAAATATCTAGGAAAGAAGACAGGACAATTTTTTTAGAAAATGCAGAACTGGCAAACTTTTGCCAGCCATGTGTCCCAACTTCATTCGAGTACTTCTCCTCAACGTACGTGTCCGCACTGGCAAAACAAACAATATAAACTGCACAAAAGATCCTAGCCCATGAGAAGGGGGAAGGGCGCAGTGGAGACAACTTTAAAGTGCGCAAATTGCAATTGAAATTTGCTGCACAATTTTCTCTCGCTTTTGAAAACAAGCAGCAAAAAACGAAAACAATTTAAAGATGCGTATTGAGCATACGGATTGTTTCATTGATCATTATATATGATTATATACCAGTATGTTGACCCTTTTGGTTTTTGTTGCCATTTTTTAATATAATTGATTGAAATCACTAATTAATGAATATTACAACCTATTCCGAAAGTACCATTAAATTTTACCATTATATCCTAGTCTGCCATATGAACGATTGGAGAAAATTGTTAATAGAGTTTAACTTATAGAACTTAACTGGCGAAATAGACTTTTCATAGACATTAGACATTAGAACCGATTTAGAAAGTTTAAATCAAATCGAAGAACTATATCCCATAGCTATAGCCATACAGACGATCAAACGGTTTGAGGGCAACTGGTCTGGAAGGGTATTCTAAGCTTTGGACCCAAAAACCAGCCTCTTTCCATCATTTTTATATTATTAAAGGTTTAATAAGCGCAAAATGCGAAACATGCCGAATACAAGAGAAATTAAAAAAAAAACTTCTGCTTAATTATACCTGGCAGACGTTAGAGATAATAAATTTGTTAAATTGTCTGAAATACTTAAGTAAATTAAAAAGCTGATATCAGTTTTGAGATTTTAATGTTCCCCTAATTTAGATTGTTATATATTTAGTTCGATTTTGGAGTATGCAAAATAATTATTACAAGAATTTAAAAAAATAGTTTATAGACTAATCTGAACATATTTAAAGTAAAATATGTTTACAATGTGGGGTAATGTAAATTATTTAAGATCCCAATAAAATTTAAGCATTATTTTCAATTACTCCATTAAATGCTACTCATAGTAATTAAGCTTTTATTTGATTACATCCTCCACGATTAATCAATTAATGAACTTTTATCACCTGGCTGTAACTGAAAACCGCCATTGAATCAGCTATTCAAGAGCAATTAAAAGCACAAGAAACTGTAGGACAAAGTACACGACCAGCATTTTCGTACTAATCCCGGCTATTTGAGCTTTGATTGAAAACCACCGCCCAGGACCATGACAATTCCGCTGATGATGATGGAGCTACGTCTGATGCTTGATGGCGATGGCATAACAATAAAAATGGAGGAAAGAGTGTAAAAACAAGCGCTTCCATTCCGGATCCCAACACTCCCAGAGATACTATGTATTTTATGGCCAGCACTAAAGGCCGAGCATCAAAACGAAACTTTGTCACACACACAGAGGGCAATTACACGAACAAGATAGCGAAAGTGAAATGGAAAATCGGCAGAAAGAAAACTAAAATTATACAGCACTGCGATGACATCTCCCGCAAGGCTATTAAAACTTATGCGTAGCTCATATAACACTTTTAATGCCAATCAAAGTCTCCACTCAAAATCAGAGAAGTAACGCAAAAAAATAATACAAGTATAATGCGAAAAGATTCAAGCAAAAAACATCAGAAACTTTTACCTTTTGTTTCTCAAAAATACTTCTGTATATATTTGTGTAGGTGTATAGCGTAAAAAACTAAAAGTCAAGGCAAGTCGGAAAGTCAAACAAAAGCTCATTGAAAATGAATAAAGCAAAACCCACAAACCAAGGAAAAACAAGGAGAACGTTGCACGTAACTGCCGGACGGTTATATACCCTGTAGCTAAAAAGGTTCGAAAAAATGCTGAAAATTAAAAAAAATAATTGGATCGCAAGGGATTTAAGCCGCTAGGTCATTGACTAATGCAATAAGAGTGGTTTTTAAGCTAAATTTTGTTAAATTTTCTAATTATATGCAACAGCTGTTTGTTGACCCAAACAAGTATTTTTTCGTATAGCCCCATGTTTTTGTACGATCAGTATACATTTTTAAAATTAAATAGTAAATGTATATATACGTTGAATATACTAATAATTGTTACTATGTGAAAAAAATATTGACATTTGGGTGAACGAACGTAATAAAAATAAAATTAAATGTATGTTTTTAGCACTTACCCTTTCTGAGATGTCGTTATTTATACAGACAGACTCACATACGACAGACAGGCTTGGCTCCATCTCTATGTTACATACATTTGCAAAAGCTTAATATACCTCTGTAGCAAAAGTACAGGTTGTAAAAAATGTGAGAATGATTCAAGAGCAATAGAAAGAAAAGAAAAGCAATAAAGCCAAGGAAACAGCGCAACGCGAAAAGAAATTGTCACAAATACAAATAGGAAATTGACGCGGAAAACAATACGAAGAAGAAACAATATGAAGAAAAATATAGAAGAAGAGGGCTAACTTTTCCGCCAACCTAACAGAAAAATTTCCAGAGAATCTCAGCTCAAGGAGGCGTGGCAACCATGTTCACCAAAATTTTTTGCGAAGGCTTTGCTCGTGTAACGAATTTAATCTTTTACGTTAACGCTTGCCAAAGCGTAGAAAGGGGGTATTGGGGTGGTGCGTGGAAAATATGGTAGACAAACACATTGTTGGGTATATTTATAGACCTCAAATGGTCTGAGCCCGAGGATGTCGCATTTGTTTGTAATGACATGTATGAGTGAGGATCCGGAGGGTTGCACTTTGAGGATTGGCAGTAGGAGACAAGATGGTGTAGATGGGAGGGATGCCTAAGTAAACAAAAGAGCTGAACTAGTATATGCTGGCGTAACCCGAGCGATGAGGTGGGTTTCCATAAACGACCTGATAAAAGCGGCTTAAAAAAGCTTTTAACGCAGCCAAATAAAAGAAAGAGATGCGGTACAACAACGCACAAAAGGGCTAATATGAGAAGAGGAAACAATGTGTAATGGATGGGTTAGAGATAAACCTACTTTTAAAATGTTAAGTTAATGAAATTAGAATTGAATACAGATTGATGATATCTAATTGCAGCTTACATACAGAATTTTAAACATTAAAAAAGTAGACAAAGTGGAATACATTGAAAGCAACACGAATTAAAAATAGAAAAATATTATATTTGCATGAACTATTTTAATAATATATAATTACCCAAAAAATACATAATTGTTAACTAAATTGTTTTCAAAATCTTTCGAAGACTTTTTAGAGTAAGAAATTCATAGCTACATGTGTATGTATACATGTGTGTGTGATCAATCAATCCATTTTATTTTAAACTAATCTAAAAGATAACTTTGATCTACTTTTGTTAGGAAGATTTTTGAATTTTTTTGTCTTTAATAATAAACGCTGATATAGGCTTTTGTCGAAGCTCCAAATTCCCTAACAATCTGCTATTACCTAGACTCATGATTTTTCGTTCGCATTTTCTGCTTAATTTCGCCTGCTGGAATTCCCAGTTACAATTAAATCCCGAAATTCCCAAAAATTTGGCCACAATCCACAGTCCAACTCCCACTCTACCAGTCCTCTTTACATTTCCCCTTTGGCGTTCCGATTAAAAGAGAGAGTTCTTGTACTTAACCTTGACCTTAAGTGTCAAGGCATTTTAAGTGTTACTTTTATTGTATTACAACCATCGTCGCCACTCACACAAAATGACAAGTGTCGGGTGGATGGGGTAATGCGAGACCCAATGTCAAGCGACCGAGGGGTCAGAAAAAATCAGCTCGAAAAAGAGCAAATATTTTTGACAACCAAAGGGCAGTTGGCTAAAAGAAGACATTACAAACGGGTGGCACTGGGCAAACATTAAGAATGGACACGCACCATGCGACACGAAAAGGGAAGGACTCCGTTGAGGGCTCTTAAAAAAGGCACCCCGAGAAATTAATAATACTGCTGCACAAGGTGGGTTAAATTGTACGAGTATGTAAAATTGCACTGCAAACGCAGGCGGAATGCATATTGATAAATTCCTGCACAAAGAGCCAACAGAAGCCTCAGATACAATGCACACCATTGTACGCAAACGAGCACCGGAGATGCAATACTATTATTGGAAAAAGGCTAGCTTCGGGGCGCGAAGCAGACCCAATGCTCTCAAACCGCTCGATTTATAATTATAAAATATAGTGCTTCGATCTTGATGATACATTTAATATGGACCAGTTTTTCGACGGCCTTTCTAAGAAATGATTCGAATATCTTAGTTTTAAAACTGAGAGGCTAGTAAATTTGTTTAAAAAAATGGTAAGGTAAATATCGTATTTGAAATCAGTTCTAATAGAAGCCAAAAAATATTTTATGCCTTAAATAAGCTTCATATTCAAATTTTCTTTTAAAATACCAGAATCATATAAGCCAAATTTATAACTTTCAGGAAGTTAATCTAGCTCTCTTTAAATAAATATTTTCCATTTAAAATATTGTAAAGTTGGTAAAAATATGAGAAGAGACTGGATTTCGAAAAGGCGATATATTGAAAATGTTCAGATCAAAACCAAATAATGAAGTACAGGGAAGTACTGGAAAAATCCAAATCGGCATCAGTGTCGAGCTAAATACGCAATGCTCAATGCAAAATGTGAATGCGAATACGAATGCAAGTGGCAATCCAGAAGGCTGAGTCGCAGGCGGCAGCTGAAAAGTATGCAACCCGAATGAAATGCATAGAACCAAGGCGCTGCTGCGACATCCAACATTCGACATCTCACAGTCCTCATCCGCATCCTGCGCCTCAGCTCCTCCCAATCCTCCAAATGGATGGTGAATGGAAGCAATCCACCCCGTTCGCTGCGTGGATGCGAGTCTGCCTGCATATTGATTGAATGCAACTGTCATACATGCCAATGCCATAAACAAGCTCGAGATGCAGCTGAAACTTGAACGGCTGAGAGTTGAGGCTGTGACTGACGATGAGAATGAGGCTGAAAAATTGTGGGGGAGCACAATGCTAAATTTGTATGCAGAAATGCCAAGCTGGGCCACGCCGCCTAGCAAAGAGGTTAAAACTGGAACCATTTTCATAACCTTGTTTTGGGTTTTAGGTATTTTTTGTTTGTCAGTTGACATTTACTTTTTAATTTTGGACTTTATATAATTTAATTTTGGAATTTTATAAATCGATTTAGACAATTATAAACTAAATATCCATAACAAGAAACACTTATTTGAAAAATATACATATTTCCCAATATTGTTCCAATAGTTGTTCTAACAAGAAAGGAAGGCTAGCTTCGGTACCCGAAGCTTAGAATACCCTTGCAGACCAGTTCCCTTAAAACTGTGCGGTAATTTGTATGGCAGCTATATTAGGATATAGTAATCCAATTTTTGGCTTTTGATTTCCTAAATCAGTTTTACTGTCTATGGAATCTGTATTTCTCAAGAATGAATTAATTGTCTTGAAAAACACCAGAGTTATGCTCAATGACCCATTTCTCCCATCGTTCCTATGGCAGCTATAGGATATAGTGGTCCGATTTTTATGAAACTTTCAGGATACGTTAAAATTGCTATTAAATAGAGTTTTCCAAGAAATAAATTATCTTTAAAAATGGCGAATTTATGCCACTTTTTCTCAATCGTTCCTATGGCAGCTATGTGATGTAATGTTCCGATTCCGGCCGTTCCGACTTATATACTAACTGCAACAAATTGAAGGGTCGGTGCAAAGTTTCAGCCCGATAGCTTTAAAACTGAGGGACTAGTTTACATAGCAACCGACAGACGGACAGACAGACGGACAGACGGACAGACGGACATGGCTATATCGACTCGGCTGGTGATGCTGATCAAGAATATATATACTTTATAGGGTCGGAAATGTCTCCTTCACTGCGTTACAAACTTCTTGTCAAAATTATAATACCCTCTGCAAGGGTATAAAAATATGTTTCATTTGAAGCTTTTGCAATGCCGAATTTTCCCATAGATATGCTTTCTTCATGGCAATGGCAAGAAATCCAGCATTATTTTTTACTTCGGGTCAAATAAAAAAAAAACAGCTATAGCTTTGTACATATACCACTGCGAATATATGCATGGCATGTATATATGTATGCAGACTCAATTCTGACATAGTCAAAATGTTTACCGTTTCGCGTCGGACAAGAAGGCAAAACGCGAACGCTATTTTCAGCTGCCGATAAGGCTCTGTCTAACTCTCTCTGTGCAAGTTTGCGCACTAAAAAAAAATATTTATTTTTGTTTTTTAAGATCATAACAGAGGTGCCATAACAGAAATTCACCGAATAAAAATATAAAAAATATTAATTTTTATCCAGATAAAGATCTTCAAATTTTATGATAGTTTTTAATCAGCCAAAAATTATTCCTATTTTCCTAAGTGCATGTACTACAGATGATGTGAGTGTGTGTCAAACAATGCAGTTAAGGATGAACTACTCGTCGGTTGAGAAGGGTTTGAGTAGGAGGGTTGATAGGGCGAGACAGCAAGTCAACGCTCATAGGGTTTTTTGCAAATTATTTGCACACAGTTGAACTTTTGGCTTTGATTTTTGCATGACAAACTGTTATTGTTGTTTCTCTGGTAATTGCTATGCTAAGGGAGGGAGTCGGTGAAAAATATGGATTGAGGTTGCACTTGGCAATATGTCAGCAGCTTATCGCTTCATTACGCTGACTTGACAAGGCGCCTGAGTCCTCCGACTTAATGAGAACGTAGCATAGAATGCATTGTCTATCCAAGTCGTTTTGTCCTCTCTCACTTATTACACTTAAAAAATGTAACTTTTCGAACTAATAAATTATGTTGACAATAAAATCAAATCGAATATAAAATTAATAAATATTTGTTCAAAGATTGCTCAAAGACTAAAAACTATATACAAATTTTTCAAATTGTACAGGTCTTATTGAGTATTTTTAACTGGTTTTTATGTATTGCTAAAGCCAATAATCCTTTAAGCATCGGCTCGGCCCTTTATGTCTTGAACTATTAATGAATAAAAAAGAAGAGTATATCCTTTCAGTATAACTACCTCTCAATTATAGAGAAGTTGCGCTGCGAATAAGAAATTCTAATCTGTTGATAAAAAGGTAGCCGACCTTTTCTAAGTGCATCTCCCATACACACCAACATTTGCTTACATGACATCCTACCCTGCTCCACGTTTCCCCGAGTCATATTTTTCATTTCCTTGTAATATTGAGTGCGAAGGGCGACAGAAAATTCTATACTCTTTGTGAAACATTCCTATAACTGAATGGATAATTCAGGAAGGCGGGGTCTTGTCTGAGTAGTTCGGCATATTAATTTTTGACAAAAGAGAGAAGGGGGCAGTCGAGAGGCGGGAAATGTCTGCAATCTGATGTAAGTGCTGCGACAAACAGTGCCAAAGGCTTTCACAGCATAAACATACGGGAGAACTGGTGGATACAGAATAAACAAGAAAGGAAGGCTAGCTTCGGTACCCGAAGCTTAGAATACCCTTGCAGGCTAGTTGCTTTTAAACCGTTCAATCGTTTGTATGTCAGCTATAGGATATAGTAATCCGATTTTTGGGTTTTTAAATTTCTAGAAAGGCTTTACTGTCTATGAAAACTGTTTTTATCAAAAATGAATTAATTGTCTTGAAAAACACCAGAGTTATGCTCAATGACCCATTTTTTCCCATAGTTCCTATGGCAGCTATAGGATATAGTAGTCCGATTTTAATGAAACTTTTAGGATATGTTAAAATTGCTATTAAATAGAGTTTACCGAGAAATAAATAAAAAACCTTTAAGAATGGCGAATGTATGGCTGTTTTTCCCAATCGTTCCTATGGCAGCTACGTGATCTAGTGTTTCGATTCCGGCCGTTCCGACTTATATACTAACTGCAACAGATTGAAGGGTCGGTGCAAAGTTTCAGCCTGATAGCTTTAAAACTGAGGGACTAGTTTACATAGCAACCGACAGACGGACAGACGGACATGGCTAGATCGACTCGGCTGGTGATGCTAATCAAGAATATATATACTTTATAGGGTCGGAAATGTCTCCTTCACTGCGTTACAAACTTCTGGTCAAAATTATAATACCCTCTGCAAGGGTATAAAAGCCAAACGGACAATGCTCTAAATTATAAGGAATTTTTTTAAATCATTCAATAAGTCCCCTCGGGGAAAACACATAAAACGGGGTTAAACGATATTGACTTATATTCAATTCCTGTCTTGTTTAAGTTGACATAGACTTCGTCATAGATGATTATTGTTAGCGTTCTGCGTGGAATCGACAGAAATTATCTTGTCTACTATCTGCCTAGTCTAAGGATCATATGGGCAAAAACCCCTTGTAGTCCTAAAACAACCAACTATACATTATTCTTTACCCGTGGCCTTAAATGCGTCCAAACATTTGTATACCCTTGCAGAGGGTATTATAATGTTGACCAGAAGTTTGTAACGCAGTGAAGAAGACATTTCCGACCCTATAAAGTATATATATTCTTGATCAGCATCACCAGCCGAGTCGATCTAGCCATGTCCGTCTGTCTGTCCGTCTGTCTGTCTGTCTGTCTGTCTGTCTGTCTGTCCGTCTGTCGGTTGCTATGTAAACTAGTCCCTCAGTTTTTAAGCTATCGGGCTGAAACTTTGCACCGACCCTTCAATTTGTTGCAGGTAGTATATAAGTCGGAACGGCCGGAATCGGAACACTACATAACATAGCTGCCATAGGAACGATTGGGAAAAAGTGTCATAAATTCGGCATTTTTAAAGATTTTTTATTTATTCCTTAGTAAACTCTATTGAATAGCAATTTTAACATATCCTGAAAGTTTTATCAAAATCTGACCACTATATCTTATAGCTGCCATAGAAACGATGGGTGAAAATGGGTCACTGAGCATAACTCTGGTGTTTTTCAAGACAATTAATTCATTTTTGAGAAAAACAGTTTTCATAGACATCAAAGCCTTTTTGGAAATTTAAAAACCAAAGATCGGATCACTATATCCTATAGCTGCCATACAATCGATCAAACAGTTTTAAGGCACCTGGTCTGCAAGGGTATTCTAAGCCTTTTAAATGGTCGATAAGAGTCTCAATAAAAAATTTCTTATGTCTTAAATGATACAAGAAAGGAAGGCTATCTAGAATACTCTTGCAGACCAAATGGCTTTAGTAACATTTAAAAGTTTCTCAAGAATGAACCCAGTATTAAGCCAGTATTGTTTTCTAGGCCCAAGTCTTTAAAAATTCAATCTTTATCTCCATTTATTGAAACTACGGAGTTCACCACCCATGTTAAATGTTAACTTCCCCTTATATGTAGTTAAGGCGATCCAAAGTGAAAAATTAAGAAAACTTGCACCTTATCTTCATACTTTGTTTCACCCAAAGTCAAAATTGGAAGCGTTCGCGAAGACTTATAAGAACAATGTTGTTATGCCATTGGGAGGGTAAGAGCATATAAACAAAAATATTTATCTTTTTTAGCTTGACTCTGTTCTTCGGGGACAAATACTAGTTATTGCACCCAAAAGAATCAAAGATTTTATAGATTGGTTATCTTGTTTGGCTGCACTCGTTATGACACCCCTTACTCGGATCGTTTTATTTATGTGAAGTTTGTACTGTTCGGCATTGCCCTCAAGAACACAAACGTATATTAAATTTTTACAGCCTTTCCTTAGTTAAATAAGGTAAATTTTCCAACACCTAAAAAAAAATTCAAAAATACTTTCAAATTTTAAATAAAGATCTTTTGTGATTAATACAAAAAAAGTTCTAAGCTGATCTAAGCTGAAAAAATGGGAAAGTTGCATATCTGCTTTATCTGAAAAAAAACAATTTGGTGCAAAATTTTACAAATTTGATTTCTTTACTGACACAATATCATACACAATCACATAACATAATAAGTATCATAAAAGAAACTGATGAAAATTTCAGTATCAATCTCCTCAAAACTTGTGAACTTTAAAATTTAATAATGCTGATGTACTTTAAAACATGTATGATAAAGTATAAAAACCTATTAGATTTTAAGAAACAAAAACAAGTGCGCCAGGGAAGTAAAACGTAAATATTGTCGCAACGAATTTAAATGAGGTTTTAGCCAGTTTGCCGCTCTGCAATCTGCTTAAACTCTAGAATTATGTCGAATACTGCATCCTTATCCTTCAATAAGTAAACAAAAATCCACGTGCTTGCGAATGGATAAACGTGACAAACAATAGATATATTGTTAAACGCATCTTCCATTGTACGCAACAAAAAATATGTATATAAACAAGTGTGTACGCATATATATCCTTTCCTTTGGGAAGGCTACTTATCGCTCATCTCTATGACTGATCCAGTTACTGATGTAGCCCAGCTGTGTAGGCCTTAACAAAATAACAAATCAAAAATTATAAAACATTCCAAGGTATAGAAAGCAAAACAAAAGAGACCGCGCCTGGGATCGAACCAAGGCCTAGGTACCAGGCATCCTCACACTCCAAATGCATTAAATGGAAATATCAAAAACAGTACATATGTATTGAAATCACACATACATACTTATGTATGTTCATAGCGGTCAATCTCTAGAAAAGTCAATCTGATCCAATTATGCACTGTTTCGTTACAAATAAAATAGAAATATAGTAACATTACAAAAACAAAAAAAAGAAGCCTAGATTCGGGTTCCGAAGCTTACATGCCCTTGCAGCAAGTTGCCCTCAACTTCTTATGAGCAATTCCCTAGAATTAATTATTTTTAATATATTTTAATTAAGTTCAAACTTACCGATACCTTTAATCTGACGCCAAAAGTATGGCAACCATTTTAACAATTTACGAGTAGCTTGCCTGTGCTCCACGTATGTACGTATTTACGGCGGATGCTTCCCCGCCGTCGTCATCGTCTCAACCATTATTGAAGCCAAATCAAACTTTTCAGACGTTTACCCTCGAACCCGTTTTCTGACCAACATGTTTTTAACGATTTCCTTTTCAATTAATTTTTATTAAAAACCTTTTCGCCTTTTTTGTTTTTCGTCCCGGGGAGTCTTTTACCTAACCAACGGAGAGGAAATCAATAGCAGACTTTGTTAGCTGAACCGTGTAATAAAATTTGTTCTGTTACCAACAACAACAAAAGCTCTAGCAAAGGAAACTGAACAGTGTTAAAAAAAGGAGCAGAAATTGGCATATTAATTTTTTCCTAAACTTTATTTAAAAGTTTTTCTTTCTTGGTCGCTTGGCTTGTATAAAGTTCATTAGAAGCCGGCAAGCCGATGCTTTGTTTTAATTATGCGCGAGACAGGAGACATTAGAGAGAAATGGGGTAAAGTGAGTGGGAGGGCAAAAGCTGGAGCCAGTTTTAAGTTTTCCAAAATTAAATTAATTACGCGGGCAAGCAATTTAGAGAACTGTCTTCAGCAATGGCAGTGTCCAAAAAGAGAACGCACAAGAGAAAGATGCGACGCCTAGATAACTTTATAACACGAAGATAATAGTGCTGGGAGCTGGAAGGACATAAAGGACTCTGATCCGAGCACTAGTTAATAAGCTCATCGCTTAAAATGCATTAGGTGAAAAAGTGGCTATTGAATAAAAAGATTTCCTTACAACTAATGAATGGCTGTCTTTAACCAAATTTTGTGAGTCTTGTATTAATAATGCAAAATAACTGGTTGTCTACAAATGTATTTATTATTAATTCTACCTAAATTGATCTAAATAATTTAACATTTTTAAAATGCGAATATTTATAACTAGAACAGTATTATTTTGCCATATGTTGGACCTTAAAAACTAACTGATTTTTTTAATAGTTTATAAAATGAAATTGTTTTTTAACAAAAAGAAGAGAGTGTTTTGTGGTTGGTAATATACAAATAATCTTTAAAATGATTATAAATGTAGATTTAAAATTACCAATTGATAAAATCACCTGTTGAACCACACACTCAGATTAGAGGCTATTTGGATGTATTCAAATGTAAGAACTAATTCCACAATTACGGGGATGATCCATTAAAGCTCTGTTTTTCCTTCTCATTCCGCCTACAGTTCTGAAAGCCGCATTTTCTCCGCTCTTTGCTGATTTTTAATTCATCAACAAGTTGGGGGAAGAGGAGCACGTACGCTCACGACTCAGGACTAAAACAAGCCGATACATCTTCGTCACAAAGGTGCCTCCATAACGGGGAAACTTTGAAGGATAGCAGAGATGCACTGAAGGATGTATGCCTACGAACGGTAATGTTCAAGCCCTCGGCCTTTTGTGCCCGGCCCACGGTAAATGAACAGCGCGAAGACAAAGCGCCGGGGCTGAACAAAAGCAAACTACAACGGCAGAAGCAAGGATATGGGGGCAGAAAATCAGAGGGACCCGGACAAGAAAATGGAGAAAAGAGAGTCTAGGACTGTGTCACGTCTGTCAGTGCAACAATTCGACGAAGGACATGTCAATTTTCATTACAAACAAAAAGCTAAAGGACTCCCAGAGCATCACCCTACCCAGCGCATTTCCCTTCATGATTAAGGTGCCTTAAAAGGGATGTGCACCAGACCCTCACTTTTGCCATCCCCGCTCCCAAAATGGACCGTAAGTCATTCCCACAAATCGGAAAACACTCTCTGTGAATGTGACGTGGGTAATACAGGCTTCACGCCTCAGCCCCAGGTCTAAAATGGTCGGCAAATGGTGCTGCCTGGTGGCCGGCCGTATGCGTGATATTTGTGACGGGGCATCGGTAGTAAATTAGCGAATGGATATTCATATAAATATATATTACTGCTTACAAAAAACATTCGAAATCAAAATCCAAGTTTATCATTGAATTGAAGTACAAGTCGTAAGCATAACACAGAATTAACTTTATCCCTGATGGCAATAAGCCACTACAAAATTAAATTTATGTTTTTTACATAAATATTCCTTTTAAATGGAGTTCAATAATAAAAATAATAAACAAAATCGTAAGTATTTAAGGTATGTACATATGAGCAGCGACACTTAATGCGAAATTTATTAATGACAAGTAATACTAACTCTGTATTTAATATGTATTTCCTCAAACATTTCTTTAAGAAACTACAAATATTTTTTTTAACAATCGACTGACTTACCAACCTGCTCCAAAAAATGAGTCAGCAAAAAAGTGGAAAAAAACTAAATTTAAACTCTTGCCCAATTTTAAAAACAAAAACCGAGCTGGTGACACGACCTCGCCCACAGATCCACCTACGCCCCAGTGTTTAACAAACTTCAAAACCGAACTTTACCAACTACTCAAAGTCAACAACTACAGTACGACCCTCCAGACACAATGGGGGGAGTGAGCTCAACAAGGACGAATGGCAAGAAGGAGCGAGAAAGGGACAGAAGACACAGGATGATGGTTCTCCTCTCCAGCCATGTCACATGGATTGTCAACAAAATGCAACAAATTGGCAAAAAACTTTTCGTATGACCAGCAAAATTAAAACCCCAAGCAAATACGAGACAACATCTAAACCAGAGCACAAAAGCAAAAAAGTGACCAACTGCCGAAAGCAACAAATTCTGAGAGAGTCGGGAAAAACACAAAAATAAAAGGGTAACAAATATGCAAGTGCTTGGGATTTTATGCAATGCAATAGAAAATAAACAACAGGTAAAAACCGAAATTGTGGAAAATTCCTCGCTCTTCCCTGGCAAACAAATTTTATTCCATTTTTTGTTGTTTATCTAATAGCAAGGTAGAAATGCAAACAAGGACGGATGGTGCTTTATGCTGCGCTACTATACAGTAAAACTCGTATGGCCCGATAAGATAGTATTTTGAGTTTGACTGCCAATTGGAAAATTAATTTTACTTATTTAAAAAAAAAAACGATGAACATTAAATATTAAACTCATTTAAGTTAAAAATAATTGGGTATTATTTTATTTGTTTGATTATAAACTAATTTAAAAAAAAAATGGATTTAGTTGTGCAAAGAACTGATTCCTTAAGGAATCCCTTAGTTATCCCATCTATTGAATGCTGTGTACTACTCCACTGCACCTATTTGCATAGATCGAGGGCGCAGATTTATTTGTTTATTGATTGGGGGCCGTTTTAGAAGGGGGTGGTGCCGTAGGTGGTTATCGAAGGGTGGCCGATAGGCAAACTAGTGCAGTAGAAGGATAACCAAACTGTCGTCGCGTTAAAGCGCGGCGTGGAAATTGTGTATGCGATGGCAGTGCACAAATACGAACACACTCGTATCTCCATTTATATCGCACGATTGCCCAGCAACACAAAACTAAATTGTTATACATTTCGGAAAAAAAACTCAACTAAATGTCAAACACATGCTGCACAATTGAAACGCTTTGAAAAATAAATACGAATTTATGGATTTTCTTTAAATCGAAGTAATTTCCCGTCGGGTGAAAGTGAAAAATACAATAAATTAGACAAAATATCCAGCAACAACGAAAATTACATGTTTTATTTTATTTCTTATTAAATACTCTAAACGTTGTCGGGGCGCTCAAACTTTCAACCCCACCTTGCCTTCTAATCCACTTTACGAATGTTTTTGCACCACAATGAGTGAAAGAAATAAAAGCTAAGCTCAACTTATTGGCCTGATATCGCTAAGAGAAAGAAGTTCGGATTGTGCGGTTGGGAAACGTACACAATTTCAAACATTATTCTATCAAACTAAATAAATTATAGGTGGTGAGGGAGTATCAGTGTTCAGCTCACATTTAAACAAGAATTTAAACATGCTGCAAATCGATATTTTAAGGGGTTAACTTTTTTAATATTTTTCTAAAAAAAAATGCCGACGAAAGCTAATCTGCATTACATTTAAATATAACATATAAATAATTATATATAGTTTTATGTATACAAAACTTTATGAAAAAAATCAAATTATGATGTTTTCCAAAAATGAAATAAATATCTTTAAAAAAACCTTTCCTAAAGCAGCTTTAGGACATAGTAGTTCGATTTTGACTCGTATGGCAAATTAAACTTAACCCTTTTTTGTAGAGTGCCCGATATACCTGTGTACACGAATATATAATCAATTCCATTCGAATTGCAACAGACTGCTGACCAAATAAATTTCGCAATGCAAAATGGAAAAGTTTCAATTAGTTTTGTGAGAGCGATGTAGACGGACTCCGGAATTTTTTTGCCGCTTTTAAGATGCCCGTAGAATAGTATGCGGAGAAGCAGCACTAGCATTACGATTGGGCGGAAATGTACATAACAAGAAAGAAACGTGAGCTTCGGGGTCCGAAGCTTAGAATACCCTTGCAGGTCAGTGGCATTAAAACCATCCGACCGTTTGTATGGCAGCTATATTTTTGGATATAGCTTTCCGATCTTTCGTAATTTTTTAATCGGCTTCAAAGTCTATAAAAAGTATATTTTTCCTAGAATATTTTAATTGTCTTGACATACTCGTACACCATGCTCAATGACCCATTTTTCCTATCGTTTTTGTGGCAGCTATCAGTTACGATAGATTTTTATGAGGATAGGTTTAAATAGTCATTCAATAGTGATTTCTCATAAATCAATCAATATAAGTGATGTTGGGTTTCAATTCCGTCCATTGGACTCATATACCTGCAACATAAAAAAGCAGTTTCAGCCTGATAGCTTTAAAACTAAGGGATTGGTTTGCATAAAAATAGACAGACAGACTTGGCTAATGTTGATCTGGGGAAAAATAGCAAATATCAAAAAATCAATGTTCAAAAATGTATAAACATTTTAGTGTCGTAGATGTCTCCTTCACTGCGTTGCAAACTTCTGGTTAAAGTAATAATACCCTCTGCAAGGGTAAAAAAAACGAATATTTGAAAGTTAAAGAAGTTAAAGCGTTGTTGTGTGCAAATTTTGACTGTCCATTAAAAACCATTGAAATTTTCATGGATTTCCAGGTGCGGAAAGGTTCAAGAGGAGGTGCCCCAAGATGGAGATGCCTGTAAAAAAATTGAGCAGCAAATACGCAGCAGGATCCCATCCCCCACATGGGTTCAACAAGTTTCGATGCCAACAGAAAAGTGGAGAATCTGGTTTGTTAGTTGAGCATATGTGTTTAGTAAAAGGCAATTTATCTCTGATTTGTTTAAGTTGCCCAGCTAGGTAACAATACACCTATCTTTGTTGCCATTTCGTTATTATTTATAATAAAATAAAAATAAAATAAAAAATGCAATTTATATTAGTACACTTCTATAGCATACTTTGGGGTTATTTTTTTATAAATTTGGACTAGAATGCCTTTATAATGAAATACAAATATAATATAACATTCGAATCACATACTTGATTAATATTAAAATATGATATTTAATTTTATGTTTACCAATTAAATATTATTATTATTATTATAACTTGGGAGGGTAGTTTTGCTTTATCACAGATCTATAAACAAATGTTTAAATGTGAGAAATATTAATATTATATTAATTAATATTATATTATATTAATATTATTATTATATTTTTATTTGCCTTTTGAGATCACATGTATCATAATAGTTTATAGGGTCGAAGATGTCTCCTTTACTGCGGTTTAAACTTCTGTCCAAAATTATAACTCTGCAAGGGTATATAAACTTTTGCTTCATATTGTTACTAAGACATAGGCAGGCAAGTTTTTAATAGTTTTTAGCCATTTTAAAATAAGTCCCAAAAGGATGCAGTCAATCTTAAGATAAGTATATTATAATATGAAGATAATCCCCGTCTTCGAACAACTACACATATCTTCTGGCTGTCATATGGGGTATCTTATAATACTGACTAATTGTTAGCTATAAAAAATATATTTTTTCAAAAAAATATGCACAGACCATTTTTGTAATTTTTCATTGTTACTCGTATTAAAATTTTTAATATGTTGTATTTATAGAAATAAAGCAAGATTCATTTAGAAATGTTATTAGGGTAAATCGTCAATGTTGATGAATCATTTTAATCTTATATAAAATTAATACCCCTATAGAGTATATAGGGCCTGTCAAAATTTGCCTATCCATCTTGTCCTAATTGGTTTATAATTAGTGTCGTTCCCCTTATTGGTTTTTTTATTCATCGTGAAAGGGTCATAGGTATAGGAAAGGTATAGTGAAAAGGGTCAGTGTTAAAATCGATAAAAATTACTATGGAAGTTTGAATTTTAAATATAAATGTATTGTTTTGTGCCCATATGATATACGGTAATATGCAGCATTGACAACTAATTTCTGGCAGTACAAGAGAAACACATACTGGCCACAACGTCCAGCTTGAATGCCACTTAAAGGCTCTGTTGGCACGTCTTGTGGACAATGTTTATTGTAATTGCTAAATCATCACAACTGCAATTATAATTAAGGGCACAAAATGGCAAGACAATAGTGGCAACAAAATCCCTTTGGCAGCACTTCCTTATCGATAGTACTCTTACATTCCTGCACACGCACAGGAAAATAATAATAATATCCACATAATAAACTATTAACACTGCAAATGCGGGACAGGGGGTAGGGAAATCGGTGAATACTGAATGCATGTGTAAACAAATTGCAATTGTTTTATCAAGCATGCTTTTGTCCTTTGCCATGACAACAAACAGGAGCGTCATTTCAATGGGAACGTGTCTGACACAATACCCTTTCTATAATGTATAAATGATAAATGTAATAAATATAACCGCATTTTCCATATTTCCATTGTAAATATTTAAAAAACTAAATATTTAGGTACAGTTCCAGAAAGACTTCATTATATATCACTCATAGAATATTTGACAAAAAGTCAAAAAATTTAACATATTTTTTTAAAGCTGATCTTTTGAGCTTTGTCCAGTCCTGTTTAAAAATCCCCGCAAACTTCTTAAAAATTTGTATACTTTGGTTTAAATATTTTCATTCTTAACATATTTTTAGTTTTAGCTGTTTACAGTTGCGATTTATATAATTTTTGTTGTATTAAAACATTAAAAGTGGCAAGCCCCACTCCATTATCGTAGAAGACGTATCTTAATAGCGCATTTACCAATAACAAGTGGAATATGGGAAATTGTGTTAAATTGTAACAACCAGCACAGCATATTATGGCGAACATTGATTTTGCCATAGATATGTATTGGCATCATCCTACTATAATAAATATAGTGAAGGTATTTTACAAACTCATATATAAAGATGTATGCGACTGTTGAATGCATTAACAATTTATATGGCCTGCCTGGGCTGTGGAGAAATGGAAATGGAAGCTTGGGTGCAACAGTTCAAAGTGTTGACAATCCATGCGTACGTTGAATGAGCGTGCGTGTGTTCTAGTAAATATCTATGTGTTCCGCAAACTATGCAGCTAAAACCCAACCCAACGCCCTTTCCTGTCTCTGGCAGCCTGAATTGATAAATATGCAATCGTGGCAAAGGTAAAAAATGTATACATATATGCACTTCTCTAGGTCTGGCTCCATCTCTCTTCATCTTCATCTCCATCTACAGCTCTCTTTCCAGCCTTAGCCTGACCGGTTAGACATTTTTCTTAGAAATTGTATGCAAAAACAATTTATTACGGCGTTCCAGAACTAAGGGGTTTAGAACTAAGCCAGGACAAAAAAGTATTGTTTCCTATGGCTGCAGTTTCTGTTCCTGCCGCAGATGCGATTATCGCCTTATAGGATGCCATTTTGTGTCCCTCAGAGAAAGAAAGATAAACAGGGGAAAAATATCGGAAATTTAAGCATTATAAAGTTGGAAACAACAAATTCTGGATTTAGCTTTCGAGAAGAATTTGACAAGGAACCAGAAATTTAAATGCAAATATATTTAAATATATATACATTTAGAGATCGCATTATTTAATATGATCATTTTCAAAAGAGTAAAAATATTACTTACAGCAAACAGCGCGAAACTAATAACCATTTTCTTTAAATTGATTCTATTTACAATGAAAAATCATTTCTGATTAATTATTTTTTTGCCACTTCTTAAGCTCAAAAGTATATACACATATGTATACATTTTTAGCTCTTTGGTTATGTATTTGGGCATGGTTTAAGAGCGAAAAGGACAAAGTGTCACTGTTGAAACAGATCTAATATGCCAAGTTTTAAATTCATACTTAAATTTTTACATATAGTTACTAAACTATTTGGTTTAAGGTTAGCTATGGGAAGCAACTACACTTGGCTCAAAAGACAACTTGAGTAATATTCAGTTCGACCAGGCGCAATGTTTCTCAATCCGATTGATTGAAAAGCTCCGGCAGAATCGGAAAATTATCGAACAAGTTAAGGGAATATTGAGGTGTGGCCATAAAAGGGATGACAGGATGCGGGCGATGTCGACTATCCCAATTATGTATTTAAAGTAGTGGAAACGCAAAACTTAATAATTGCTTAATAAGATAAACAATTATAAAAGCAAACTATTCCCCCTTGAAATAGGTTAAATTCAAATTGAAATGATAGGGAATTCATTACAATAATACAAATAATGAAGAGGCGATATTTAATTATTTTTGGTCTCAGTTCCTATTTTATTTATTGTCTCGTATATTTAAAGTATAAATAAAGTATATACAATTTGAAATGTTTGATTAAAATGCATATTTTTTATCTGTATAAAAATCATCATGACAATCATCAAAATAAAAATGGTTCTTGTTTATATTCTTTAAAGTTTATTATAAATAAGTCGTATTAAAGTTGCAATGCAATAAATTATCTTAGTAAAATTTTATTAAAGATATATGTATGTCCATTGAAAAATAATGAAGATATTGTAGCTTGTTTATACAATTGCGAGCTAATTTATAAAGCTTACAATTAGTTACGTATACATATGTATTACAATGGAGAAATATTTTGCTCCTACTGCTGCTAACCGAAAGCACCGAAGCTGTTAAATGTACCCCCCGCGGCTAGCCCCTTGATCTGAGATTGTTTTGCAGCCTAGAAGCCTTATCTAGCTAAGTCATAAGCTGTCTTGAGCTCTCGCACACGTTCAATAAAACGGTTAAACAAACCGAGCAACACCACACAAAAAACAAAACTTTCATTCGAGCCAACCGTTTTTGAGCTAAAATCCTAAGAGTGAAATGGAGACTTTTAGCTGAGAAAACTTGACGGCTTTGCTAGTCGTTAAAAGCAAAAGAGAAGGAGCTGCAGTCGAGTGCGAGTGTGGGTGTGTTTGGGTATGGGTACACTTGGCATTAACATAATTCATATTTTGTATGTATTTGCATAATAATAAAGCTGCTGATGTGACAGAATCAGGAGCGGAATCCTCACAAAAGCGTAGTTTCTCCTCTGGCCTTTTGGCTGCCACGTCCAGCAAATCCCCTGCCGCCCAACAACATCCACCAACTCCCCAACTTCCAGCACCCCGCTTCCCGCATGCATCACCACCACACCCTCGACGCTGTTGACAAATGGAACCATTCGGCCACACCCACCACGTAGAAACACCCGGCAGTAATCAGAGATGCCAGCGATCTATTTCAAAATCTAAAAAAAAGTGTTAAGAGGATTTTAGACTATTAAAACCAATGAGGATCGGCTTAAAGACTGGGAGCAAAAGAACTTGATCAATTATTTTTTTTATATTTGTAAGATTTAAAGTAAAAAACTAAGCAACATTTTTTTAAAACGCTAAACATCTCAAAACAGCTCAACATTAAAGATACAGCTCTTCCGAAAAGGAAAAACTGTCAGCACTGGGAGCAGCAGAGATTTATACAAGAAAAGAAACAGAGACACACATGAGCTTTTCACTAAGGAGCAGGGCGGTGCGTGGTGGGAAACAGAATGGTCCATAGTGGGGTGCTTCTCCTCCCGCATAAATGCATGAATACTTATGGATCGTTTCCAGTGCATCACAAACTGCTATGGCTGTTGGTGCTGCTGGATTTTCTGGTGGACGGTCGCTGGCGGAATTGTCATGTTTCTTGCTTGTATTGCACTGACATCTGGGGGACATAATTCGTTGACACACACCCATGCACCAACACAAGCATGCACAATGCCAAGAACAACATTTATTTGTGCGCTTCTGTCTATATATACATTCTGAGCGGACTTTTCTGGTTTGGTTTTATTCTTTGGTCGAAACAGTACTAAATGCATTTAATACAAAAAGCTTCAAAGAGAAATTGCTTGGAGTTGGGAGAATGCAAACATTAGTATAAGCATATTTTTTTTATTCTTTTATTGAAAGCAACGCTTTTATTTTTGTATATAAACGCACTAAATTGATTGAGTTCCCTGAAATTTTGCAAAGTTTTTTTTAGTTAAGTTTACTTGTTTCAGTTGCCACTGTACTATGTCAAATTTTGCAATCATTACAAACTGTAGCTATGGTCTTAAATTAGGACGAACCATGATTTTAATTTTTGAATTTATTTTAACGGTCTGAATTTGCCAAGCATCCGATTTTACTTTCTGTTAAGAAATGAATGAATTATTTGACTTTTTAATAAATGCCTATAGATATAGGTTTAATCTGAAAATACTCTCAAACAATTGTATGTCAAAATTATTTCAAATTTGAACACTAAATTTACAAAAAAATATGTTAAATTAAAATTGTATTTCTACTTCATACGCAACTTTTGTGTCCAAAAACTAACTAAACTGACATTATTTAACATATAAGTATTATTATTTATTATTCTATTGTTTAGTTACAAACCATGCGCATACCATAATTGTCTATCCTGAAAAGATCTACCAAAAAGAAAGATCTACAGAAAAAAATGCAATCACGTGCATACCCCCAAACCAACTCCAATAAACGATTCCATCTGGCTGCTTGCACGAATCCTGGTTGGCAGGACGCTCCTGATTCCACCGCTCGACGAAGCGTTAAAATGCCACCATTAAAAATCAATGTTTAAAGATTTATGAGCTTGACAAAGTGTTAATTACCAGGTAAGAGCAAGGTTAGAGCAACGGGCGGTGTAAAGTCTGAGCTCAAAAGGTAAAAGTTCTCGCACATCCGCAACAATACGTACGTACGCAGTATGTACACCAAAATATTGAAAACGCCGAAAAGTCTTCCATTTTATCCATAGACTTTGAAGCTGTTTTTTTTTAGGTTTTTTCTGTAGCGTTCATCTACCAGTCGCTTGTTGAAAACATTTTTTAACTTGCAGTAGATTTTTTTAGACAATTTATTAAATATTTTAGTAGTAGAAGACTGAAATTAAATGGGTCAACAAAAAAAATATCTTAGTTCCAACTAATAAAAACAATTAAATTCGTTGATGGTGTAAAACATTAGCTAGGAGTTGATTGTATTATCGGATGTCAATGATTTAAAAAGCAACAAAACGCCTTTATAAATTAACTGGGACACTTATACTCAAATCCACAAATAGGATACAAAATATTGGTAATTTAAAGGTTAATAAAAATTAAATAAATTACCTACTATTACCAAGAAAATATATTTTTGCTTTTTAAATTTATACATACATTTGTATTTTTGTTTTTTTGTTTTTATATGATAATGGATTATTTATTTTTCAAATTTTAAACTGGCTGTGATATTATTTAGACGCTTTAAAAGAATCTACTTTAAATGAAAGCCTCTAGGCTGGAACCCAAATACAAATAGAATAACGCGTCCACGTAAAAAATGACCGCGAAAAAATTAACTTTTAACCAGACCAAAACAAAACGAGAGAAAATATAACCAAAAAAAAAACAAAACTAGAAAGGAAGGCTAGCTTCGGTACCCGAAGCTTAGAATACCCTTGCAGACTAGTTGCCTTTAAACTGTTCCATCGATTGTATGGCAGCTTTAGGATATAGTGATCCGATCTTTGGTTTTAAAATTTCTAAAAAGGCTTTAATGTCTATGAAAACTGTTTTTCTCAAGAATGAATTAATTGTCTTAAGAAATACCAGAGTTATGCTCAATGACCCATTTTCTCCTATCGTTCCTATGGCAGCTATAGGATATAGTGATCCGATTTAGATGAAACTTTCAGGATATGTTAAAATTGCTATTAAATAGAGTTTCCCAAGAAATAAATAAAATATCTTTAAAAATGACGAAATTTTAGCATTTTTTCCCAATCGTTCCTATGGCAGCTATGTGATGTAGTGTTCCGATTCCGGCCGTTCCGACTTATATACTACCTGCAACAGATTAAAGGGTAGGTGCAAAGTTTCAGCCTGATAGCTAAAAAACTGAGGGACTAGTTTACATAGCAACCGACAGACGGACAGACAGACGGACAGACAGACGGACAGACAGACGGACAGACAGACGGACAGACGGACATGGCTAGATCGACTCGGCTGGTGATGCTGATCAAGAATATATATACTTTATAGGGTCGGAAATGTCTCCTTCACTGCGTTGCAAACTTCTGGTCAAAATTATAATACCCTCTGCAAGGGTATAAAAACAAGCGTTAGGATGCCAAGACACAAAAAATTGCAAAAGTCGGAGATGCCGAAAAGTAACAGAAAATGGGAGAAGAGAAGCCCTCATAATTCCACGGCAAAGGGAAAATCAACAACCGAAAAACGTAAAAAGATGCCAGGCAGCAGTTTTCCGTAACTTTTACTGTCGTATTTTCTGTTTGTTTCTATTTCCATTTTTCCTACTCTATTTTTTTGTAGTTCAACCCACATACTCGTAGGCTGCGAGGGACACGTGAGGTTTCTCAGCGACAGAAATACAAAATATGTGTGCGAGAACGAACATGTACATATGTATATAACTATGCACACTTCTTTATTTATTTGTTTCTATGCATATACAAACGTGTGTGTATACGTATAGCCTGTGTGCGTGTGAAGGACACACGAAACGCCTTAAATATGCTAGAACTACTAAAGAAGCCATAAAGCAACAGCCATCAGCCATCAACCAAAAAGGCCACCGCAGGAATAAGCCTGTGACGATGCCGCTACTTCATCGCTTACTTGCCCACAATAATTGAAGGATGTGCGGGACTGTGAACACATTTTCCGCGAGAAGCAGGTTGCAACTTCTTTCCTCGCAACTTGGACTTGTTTGTGTTGCAGGGGAAACGTCCCCTGACAGCTCCATGAGTTATATTCGAAACGCAGGGAATTATTAGCATGGTTATTCTCCTCTATGTAATGTTGACTAAGGAATTTCCTGTGGCTAGAAGCAGGGAAATTCAAAATGGCCCAATTCTTCTTCATTTTGGGGACATTTCAATGTCGTTGTAGGAAATTATATGCAGCTAAATAATATCAATGTGGGATATTATAGGCAAGGAAATAATAATTTTATGGATATTTTTATTATGGAAAATAATACCAGTTGCACATTTTTTATGTTTTTGAATTTATAATACAGGTTTAGTTTATCAATGACCCATTTAATGGATATTTTTTTCAGTTCCTTAAGTTGTATTACAAATTTTAAATGCTATAATTATTTTATAAGCAATCTTTACTTGCTCATCCCAAATTTAGTTGTAACTCCAATTCAAACTTTATTACGTTTTAAAAACATTTTATCATATCAAGTTGTAAAAATCTGCTGCTTTCTTTTGTTTTGGGTCTGCCAGGCTGTATCAAACATATTTATCTAGAGACGTCAAATCCCAAGAAATCGGATGGGCTTTAGTTGACTACAGCTCAGAGTGTTCGCCTGCTTGCTAAACATAAAAACATCGCTTAGAGAGGTATGGTTTGAGAAGGATAAGGGCATAGAGTAAGAACATGCTTGGCATTCTCGGCATTTATTATAAACATGATCAATAAATTCATGTGAAAAATATCTAATAATATTTATAATAAATAAAATTGGATTATACGAATACAATTGTATTAAGTAGATATACATTTTAAACTAATTTCCCAAAAAAAAAATCGTGCGTGACGGGTTGCTAAAATCAGCCGATTGCTTTAGAAATCCGGTGACACCAAGAAAATTGTGAATAAATCTGGGGATTGGATTCAAAATTCAAGCAGCATGTACCTGAAATTCGACGCCACTACCGACTGCAAATTCCGGCGTTCCCATCATATGTTAAATACTGGAAAACTAGTATTTAAGCGATGTTCGATGCAACCTGTAATGGGGTGACATGGTAATATACGAGTAGTTCGCGGTACGATTTCCGTTACAATTAACACTTTTGGTTACTGATTTATGGTGTTGTGGCAGCTACTACTAGGGGTTTTAAAATTGTGAAAATGAAGTACATAACCAGGATATAATCTTAAAGAGTCCGTAAAAAACATACATATCAACATATAAGTGTATCCAATGCATTAAGAATAATCTACGATTTTTGAATAATATTTAAGCACTCTATAGAGGCGAAAATGAATTGATCATACGATTTATTTAAAATTTTGTTTAGCATTTTGTTTTCAACATAAGGGACTAGTACGCCTGCTTACTTGTACAAAGCTACGGAAGGGTACTTGAAAATTGTATCCTGTATTGGAAAAAACCAATAGATCAGTTAAGTGGTTTACCTGTTAACATTTTATGACAAAACGGACTGGCTGAAAATCGGGTTACCTGTTTAGTCCGGTTGTATAATCCACACCGGCTGTCGAATTTTTAAATGTTCATACCTGTTAAACTTCGCAATTTTCTTTGCAATCTTTACCTAGTATTCTCAGGTATCCTTTTATATCTATGATATATAAGCCATATGTATCGAGCCGTCCATTATCAGTCGCTCAGGATCATGGCCCGACGAACACAATCCCACTTTATATTCGATGTCGAGGAGAACACGCGAATTTTCCGCCACCAACGTTTTGTAAATGGAACATGGAGAACGGATTGCCCAACTTGCGAAAGCCGTGTGCCATCCAACAAACCATACAGTCATCACTGGCACAACGATGCTATCAACGGAAGGAGCCATCACATCCAGCTGGGCACTGAGGAGAAACTAATATTGCAAGCGATCGAGAACCAGGGCATCGAGGTGTTTATCTTATGCGATGGCAGCCCTTCGGCCAGGACAAATGACTTTCTTTTGGATGCGGGAATGGAAGCAGTGCCTCAAATGTTGCGATTCCTCAGTTTTGAAACTGAAAAACTGGAGGCCAGCATTGGGTTCTATGTGGACGTGAAAAATGAGCGGATGTACTATGAAAGCAGCCCTTTGAGTATCGAGCACCATTTGGATATTGGCGAGGCTGTGGACATGATATTCTCCATGCTGTTGGAAAAGATTAGCAACTATGTGCTGCTGCAACAGAGGGTACCATTGGAGGCATGCGTCATTCGCAGGATGAAGATGACCGTGAAGAGACACTGCCTCCTCCCACAATCAAACGTCACCACACCCAAGCTGCCCATTCAATATCGGGTGAAGAATGCAGCAGGATGCCTTGCAACTGGTGATAAAACATCGTCCAATGAACTGGCCCAGCTTGCTGAACATTATCTAAAGTACCCGAAGCCAGGACGAGACATTCCCGCCTCACTTAAAATCAATCTATACAGCTTTCGGGTCTGCTCCACCTCTAAAGAATTGTATGCAGTGCCCTATTTACTCCGCGGCGAGGATTTGGAAAACACGCCCACCTTTATCATCCAAACCGATGTGGGTGGAGGCTTCCGTGGCCTGCTGGAGGTGCGGAATATAAGAAAGTTCCTGCGAACTGATAGTCTGGACCGGGTCTTCGAGTGTCGCCAGTGTCAGTCCCATTTCGTGGATCGTGTTCATCTCTTCCTCCATAAGCAAATCGACTGTGGGCGAGGCTTCATGGTGTGGCACATGGACAAGGACGCCATCGAGTTGCATGAAAATTGCTTGCCTTTGCCGAAAGATTACTTTAAGTTCGAATGGATTGGCGTGGGCCGCAAGTTTTAAATAAACAAAATAAGAAAAACCAATTGAGAATTTTTAACTTTTATCATTAACTTAGAAAACATGAAGGTACTGTGATAAATAGTACCTAGAATTCAAATAATATTTTGGGCGGGAGCTGCTGAATGCATATTCATGGATTACTTCCCTTGGCTCTATTTGGTCACACTTGTTTGTGTGAGGTTTGCTGTGCTGGTTATATTAACCGTTTGGGCGATTTAATTTTAATATCGAAACTAACAGCGTAGAGGGTTTTCCCTCGAAATAACAATGTGCTGGTTTTTCGGGAATATTTAATAGGGTGGACCTCATTTCGAAACACCAACATAAAATCACGAATGCAAACCTTAACCTTAACCCTTAGACACGACTGCATAGTCCGAACTTGGATTTGGCTCTATTTGGTCACACTTTGTGTTTGCGTTTAGCCGAACAAAACTGTTTGATTTACGATTTAGGCGAAAACAAAATGAACCCACTGGACAAGATACACGCTCTGGACGAGATCGAAAAGGAGATTATCCTGTGCATGCAGAGTGCAGGTAAGCGAGCAAAATGAGAGTCCCAAATGTAATGTTGTAATTCTCAGGTCAAGCGCTGCAGGAGCTGGGAAAGGAAAAAACCTCGCAGAAAAATGCCGAGACTCAATCGCAACAGTTCTTGAAAAGCTTGTCCAGTGTGGAATCAAAACTATCCGAGCAGATCAACTACCTAACCCAGGTCTCCACTGGTCAGCCGCACGAAGGCTCTGGATATGCATCCGCCAAAGTGCTCCAAATGGCCTGGCATCGAATCCAGCACGCCAGATCCCGAGTACGCGAACTGGAGGAGACCAAAGCGAAGCACTCCCACGCCGCCCGCCAGCAGCAAAAGCGTCAACAAGAGCACGCTGCCGCCCAGCAACAGCAGCACCAACAACAACAGCAGCAGCAACAACAGCAGCAGCAGCAACAGGCGGCTCAGCAGCAACAAGGTGGCGGGGGAGCCGCCGGAGGGGGTGATCATCCTATGGGAGGCGACTCCTCCTTGTCCACCAACTAATCTTAGACTGGGTTACATATAAGCTACTTCGGAATACATTTTTACTCCTAACTTGTGTATTTGCTTTTAAATCGGCTGTAATGAAGAGCCACCCATTGGGGGACAACTCTTCTATTTCTATCAGCAGACTCAAAACGGTATATAGATATAAGAAAATTCATGATTACAATGACTGCATTTGTACTTTATTTCTCTGATGTACTGATAAGGGAAATTATACTTCGAAATAGTATATATGGACATAATCATATCGTATTTTAGGGATTGGGCTGCTTCTCCTCCGTTGTATCACAAGTAGGAAGGTTTTGCTCCTACCGAGGTTGACCAATGCCAAAAAATTGGTTCTGGCACACATAGCGCACGCACTGCAGCAAGACGTTCCGCTCATGCCGTATGTCTGCTGCTAAAAGTTTCGATAACATGGTGTTTTGTTGACTCACCATGCGAGCTCTTTTGTAATTCAAGCCGTACACTCGCTTTGGATGAGGTCGTTTGGTTGGTGGTTCAGGTTTAGCTACCTTTGCCACGGTGCAAAGTCTCAGTGCAGTCTCGTCTATAGTTTCTGTGAACCGCTGTATAGGTTCCTCAACGGGTTCTTCATCAGAGGATAAGGCATTTTCCAAAGAAGGAAAAGTTGGTTCTGCTTCAGATTCTGATATTCGCTGAATTGGCTCTTTCTGTGAAGAAGAGTTATCCAAGGCATAAGATGGATCTTCACAGGTAACAGCATTGGCTGGAGCCTGAACAGCTTTAAAACTCTCCCAAAGCTTATTCCCAATCGGTTCACTGGATCCTAAGTCGGTAATTCGATCAGCATGCCTTGGGGTATCCGATTTTCCAATTTCTTTGCCCTGCATATTTTCATTATTCAATTTTGCAGTTGGATATTCTTGTTGCTCTAGTTGTTCTCTCTCCCATTCACTGTCCTGTTCGCTATCTGAGCCGTACATGCCCACCAAGCCAAACAGAGCATTATCCTCTTTCTGAACTTTGTCCTTAAAATGTTTATAGTCGGGCATTTCATCAGTTCCCCGAAACTTTTGTAGTCCCACAGATCTGATATTCTCTCTTGTTTGCTTATCCTTGACCTGGCACTCACTTTTTTCAACAGTTGCTCGGATTTCGCCAGCCTTTTCATCGCAAACTTTAGACGGTTTTCTCTCGGTTTTCTTTTTATCAATTGGTTGGTTTCTGCATTTTCGCTTTCGTTGATTATTGGGTTTGAAACGCTCCGTTCGATCTCCACGCGTTCGCTGACGATCCTCGCGCTGGCCAAATCTAGATTTGGACGCCTCCAGGCGCTCACCGCGCTTTATACGCTGCTCCTTAGACAGTCTGGCCAACTCTACATTTGCAGCCGTTGGAAATCTAAGATATATTAATAATAAATATAAGTTGTTGCGAATTTTATGTATGCTGGTGACAGACTTTTTTCTTCGCTCTGCCCTCCAAGCAGACAATTCCTCAGCTGTCCACACTTTTTTGACCCTTTTGTAAGCTCCTGTAATATGATTTGCTTCTATATGTCGCTCCAAGATGTTGTGCAGTGCGGAAAAGTCACAACCCTCAGCGGGGCAATCTTCATGTTGCTCCAGATGACGCTTCATATCCTGAGAATTGGACAATTCTATGTCACAGGTATAACATGGCTCTGGACGAGCCGGAGTTTGGTAAACTGGAGGAGTATCTGGTACGCTGATTGAGATCTTCTATGGGTTAACTTCACAATTACCGTCAATGGCAGTGTATTTCTTTTAGACACCCACCTGTTCCCTTGAAAGATATTTAGCAGGCACTGTTGATCCTCGTGCGCCGTACATAGGCGGCGGCTGTTTAGCCCTCGGTAGCAGGGTCATCCCACTGGGGGTCAGATAAGGTGCAGAAGCATTGGGAGGTCCTTTGGGCTTGTCAAACTTGGGTGGTGGCAACAGGAATTTCGGCTTAACTTTTTTATCCATTTCGTCGCGCTGAAACGTTTAAGTATTAGAGGTGGTTCATATTCATATTTCAGTGACTAAAAAATACTCTTTCACATTGTGGAAAAATATCGAAAGTCACAAAAACAAAGTCACAGTATCAAATACTGTAGAATTTTGATACTTAAGTCTGTCAGAGCTATTATTTTCAAAAGCAATTATCATAAGTGATCGAGAAACTTCGTCCACCTCTCAAAATTGGGGCTAAACAGCCATCGATGACAATATTAAAATGTATTAATGCAATTATTATATTGTAGCGCCGAAAAAAGAAAGGAAATAGATCTGGTATTGTGTTTTTTTTTTAATTTAATTATCGAAGAGTAAACTTGCTTTCGATGTAACGAAACGACTTAACTCTAATTTGTAGAATTGAATAAATCTCTTTAAAAAACAAGAAATTAGGACTAGCTTCGGGGCCCAAAGTTTAGAAATCCCTTGCAGATGCCTTCAAACCATTCTATAGTTTGTATAGCAGCAATATGATATAGCGGTCCGAATTTTGGTTTTTTCATTTTCTACATTGGCTTTAATGTATATGATGTACATTGGCTTTATCCAAGAATGAATTAATTATGTTAATAAACACAAGAGTTGTGCTCAATGACCCATTTTCTCCCATCGTTCCTATGTCAGTTATTGGATATAGTGGTCCGATTTTAATACGATTTTCAGAATAGGTTAACAAAGTTTTTGAATGTGCTTTATAAAGAATCAATCTTAAAATCTTTAAAATGTTCGAATTTATGACCATTTTCTCCCACTCGTTCCGATTCTGCCCGTTCCGACTTATATACTACCTGCAACAGATAGAAGAGTTGGTACAAAGTTTCATCCCGATAGCTTTAAAAAGTGAGAGACTAGATTGCGTAAAAACAGACAGACGGACAGACGGACATGGCTAGATCGACTCGGCTGGTGATACTGATCAAGAATATATATTCTCTATGGGGTCGGAGATTTCCCCTTCACTGCGTTGCAAGCTTCTGGTCAAAATTATGAAATGGTCTGCAAGGGTAAAATAATATTTGGAATTATTGTGTGCGTTTTTTACCAAACATCATTGTAACCATCGATACTGTCGAGCTTAATAGATCTTTACCACTAGTTAAAACGTTAAAGCAATGTGTGCGTGAAAGTCTTCTAACGTCAGTAAGTTTTGTTACTGATAATTTACGAAATTGTATAGTTTTGTATCTTTGAGTAGCAGAAAATAAGGCTTCAATGGCAATGAAACAATTTTGCTTCGAATAAAAATATTATTTTAAAAGATAATGCTTTTGAGCACCAATACGCCATTTACAAACAATACCAGACTATCGATGACACCACAAACATCGATTGGCGCCAGGCAATGGGTTAGTGTGACCGTTTGGCTGGTGTCGCGGACAACAAAAACAATTAGCTGGGGTGAAAAGAGAAAAGCCATCCAACTCGTATTCATTAAGTTTAGGTGTTTAAATAAAAACAAATACTCAACGGGCGATAAAATGCAAAGCGTTTTGAATTCCGTAAAAGGCACGGCGCTCAATGTGGCAGAATATCTCACTCCCGTTCTGAAGGTAAATAGGGTAACAAAGCCACCGAATAACAAAATATATCGCCGTGATCAATTATACTGAAATAAGGGTGTATATATGCAACTGCAGCTATATTTGAGCATCGTCACAAAGATATTGCGGAAATATACGATTTTCCAGCCAAACGCTATTGAATTATTCTCACTATAATTTTCCACTCCCCTTGGGGCAATCAAACTGGATTCATTAGCCTTTCCGTCGCCGACACTCGGTCGCCACACAAATTTGATTGGATTTCCCACCCACTTTTAATAAATTTCTATGTTGCCTTCTTTATACTGCTTTCGTCTAGCGAATCGACATATAGCATAACAAAACAAAAATAGCACCTAAAAAGACTGGTCAGAGTCTAAAAGTTATTTTATAAACCACCATCATGTACAACTGCCATCTAAAGCCAACCCCTTCTTTACGTTCTAGATATCCAAAATATCGTAGCTTGATGCCATCTATCCAAATCAAAAACTTTGAAAACAAAGTATCAAGCTTTGTTTGCTACTCATGAGCTCGTGTTGAGTCCCTAGCAAATGAATCATGCAAAAGTAACACTCGGCACAATTTTAAGAACTCCTCAGAATTTAACTCATTTCAGCGCAAGCTATGACCTAAAAGTCACGGGAATCGATCAAAAGGTCTGACTTCCTCTGCAAGTGCCTGACCCTTAGCGTGCGGCACTTATTTTGACCACCTGGTGCAGGGGTCGACAGCCTTTTCTGACAGAAGAGCCAAATTCCAATTAAAAAAATTTCACAGGTTTTCAAGATTCAGTCGCATGTTGCCCATCCCTGCTCTAAAAAACAGGTCAAGAGATCCTCAAACAATAATAAGCTTAACCGCCTTTTAAAAGGGTTCACTAGTGAAGATGATTATCCTTTCAGAGCCTATCCCAATAAAATCTCTTTTTCTTCATAGGAATCAAAATTCCGTGAGACGGGTGTTTTGACGCCGGAAGAGTTTGTGGCCGCTGGAGATCATCTGGTCCATCATTGTCCAACTTGGCAGTGGGCTGCCGGCGATGAAACCAAGACGAAACCTTATTTACCCAAAGGTAAGTATTGCCACATGGTAATAAAGGACTTTAACCAATTTTCCCATTAAAATCATTTGCCCCCAAACTTAGATAAGCAATTTCTGATAACCCGGAATGTTCCATGCTATCGGCGCTGCAAGCAAATGGAGTACGTGGGCGAGGAGACTCTGGTAGAGGAGGAGTCCGGCGATGGTGGATGGGTGGAGACCCATCAACTCAACGACGATGGCACTACCCAGCTGGAGGACAAGATCTGTGAACTGACAATGGAGGAGATAAAGGTAAAACGCTTGACAATCAGGATCAGCATTCAAGAATCATAGTTTTATGTTTTCGTGGCAAGCATACATTTTTTGTTAAAATATCTTTTATCATAATAAATCCCAAAGACATTTTTTTTCGGCCAAAGAGTGTATAATTTCAAAAGTTACGTTAACAAATTTGTATTGTATAATTTATATTCCTCCATTTTTACATCTCTTTAATTCTGACATTTTCCAGGATGAAATGCACACCCCTGATAGCGAAAAATCGGCACCAGGCGCCGGAGCTGAGGCTGAGGACGAAGACGATGACGAGGCCATTGACATGGACGATTTCGAGGAAAGCGGCATGCTTGAACTGGTCGACCCGGCCGTTGCCACTACCACGCGCAAACCAGAAGTGGAAAGCAAGGCCAGTCCGGCGGCAGGTGCAACGGGCGAGAACGAGGCGAGCGGCGACCCAGTGCTGCACACTCGCACCTACGACCTGCACATCACCTACGACAAATACTACCAGACGCCACGGCTTTGGGTAGTCGGTTACGATGAGCAACGCAAACCGCTGACCGTGGAGCAAATGTACGAGGACGTATCACAGGATCACGCCAAGAAGACGGTCACTATGGAGTCGCATCCGCATCTTCCCGGTCCGAATATGGCATCAGTGCATCCCTGCCGACATGCCGATATTATGAAGAAAATTATTCAGACCGTGGAGGAGGGCGGCGGTCAGCTGGGAGTGCATTTATACTTGATCATATTCCTGAAATTCGTTCAGACCGTTATCCCGACCATCGAGTACGACTTCACGCAGAACTTTAACATGTCTTAATCCCACCCAGATGCTATTCTATATTGTCGCAATAAAATGTACCGCATAAAACGCTAAATTTCCGATTGTAATCTAAAAGATTGATTACAGATTTGGGCTTTGGACTGAAAACACAATTAAAATTCGTTTTTTAAATTACTTTTTATTTCACTTTGCTTTTGTTGTTGGTTGGTTGCATGTTTGAAACATCTCTGAGATGAAATTGTATGTTAACATAATAATAAAGCATACTTAATCAATTGATCAATTATGCATTGTTGTTTTAGGTAGATTTGTTTCTAGTTAAATGATTCTTTTTTTGTTTGCTTTTTTAACAGTTTTTTAAACTTAAAATGTGTGTGTGTTGCTTGCATTTATATTAATCATTTAATGTATACATAACTGTTAGATTTTTTTTTTGTTTTTATGGGTTTTTAGTATATATATATAGATTTTCTTAATAGTTAAAATCACTTTTCATTTGCAATAACAGGTTCACATCGTAATCAATTTTACAATAAACATACCTAACGCCATTCATGCTTGAATATACATTCATATATGTGTAAGTGTATATCGATTCCTTCTCCATTAACTTGTTTTCAACAACATGCCGCCAGCGTTACGTTAGACGTCAACAATTTATGCCTTTACTTATTCATATTTAAATATATAACTGCTCCACTTGCCTATACCTATCCTCAAATAACTTGTCAACTCTCATTGCCAACTTTTACGTCATTTACCCATATTTTTGTTTACGATTTTTTACACTTTATAATACATATAGAAGTTATACATACCAACTAGACCTAAATACATAATGTATACCTAGGCAAACCTAAGTAGATGTCGTCGTGTTTTCGTTTTTGTATTTATTTCCCTCCCCTAATAATCTAGCATATGCCAGTGCATTCTATAATATTCGTGAAATGATCTGAATTTACCCGATTTTGTATACATTTTATAACAACTTTTGTTTTTTTTTTTATACATGCTGCCTTTAAATTTGAAATGTGTGTTTCTATTCGTATTCCTTTTACTGCATTTTGGTGTTATTATTTTTGTTTAATTGTATAAGGTACGATTTGTGTAAGCACAACGCCTAGACAAAAATTTAGGCAATGATTTCGAATCTAAACATTGGTTTTTATAAAACGAATAAAGTAATTCAATTTTTTTTTTTAAATATTAACGTAAATAAGTTAACTTAAGCTACGTTAAAAAAAATTATCAGACCGCTAAGTTAATATTCGAATTAAAAATGTTTGCTTCAATAAGTTTTCTTTAAACATATGTTTTATTTGGTTTGTTTATTTCGATTTTGATTTTTTACAATATAATTGTTTTTATTGAATTCGATTCTGTTCCGTTTTATTGCCCAAATTCTTGACTAAGCATCTGTTACTTTTAGTTTTTTTTTAGTGTTTTAGAGCTTTTTTAAATATTTATATTTAGATATTACACTTTATCTGATTGATGATTTGTTTGCACAAAATATATATTTTCTAATTTGAATACAAGCTTTTTAATTTATGGTTGCTGACACTGAAACAATTACATTTTTGTTGAAATTTACAAACACTTGCAGCTAAATTTAAATACATGTGTAATTATACATTTACTATATAGTTTTAAACATGACCTTTATTAATATATAATTTCTTGCTCATCTCTTTTTCATCTTGTAGGTAGTTGTTTGCATTGTTTTCATAGACTTAAAATAATATTACAAGTATAATATACACGTACATTCATACCATGAACACCTAAATTTGCTTTGTTTCACTTTCTTTGTATGGATTTTCTGTTTTTATTTTCTTTTTTTTTCAGTTAGATTAGAGGCAAATACTATGCAAGACACTTGGCGCAAAAATTACAAGAATCAATTCACAAGTTAAATCGAAAATAATTTGAAACACAATAGGAAAACCAAATACTAGTTAAAAAGTTTTAGGACGCTTAAAAGTTACGCCAATTTACATAAAAATATATATATTTAGATTTCTATCCATAAGTATCGTATTTATATAGGTATATAAAAATAAAATTTCTTTTGCTTTTTTGTTTTGTTGTAAGTTCTAAAGAAAGTTGGGGTATATCCTTGCCACATCTACAATATATTTATCCATACATATACACATTCTCGTTTAGGTGTTTTTAAAATTGCTTAATCGGGGACTACAAATAAAACACAATTTAATTTAAGACAAATTAATTAAACATTAGTTAAAGATAAACTAGACCTATCCGTAAACATAATAATAATTAACATTGAATCAACAAATGTGTGTATGTGTGTGTAGGTGTGATAGTTGGTGGTGTTGGTGGTAGTAGTGATGATGCACTTCCATATACTTGATATAGAACTTTATCCTCCGTTCGCATAGCATTTAAACCCTCCATATTCTGGTTCCCACGGAGGAACCCGCATTCGCACATCCATGATCTCGTTCTGTTATTTACACTTCATAAATGATTAAGTATTCCGTGTCACATTCCTCCTTGTTCTACACCTTTCTCTTGGCGTGCAGCATCTCCATGAGTAGTGTTTGGGTGGGCGCACTACCGGCGCAGTGCTTGGAGTACAGGTGCTCCTCGCCGCGTTCGGCCATCGCATGTATTTCTGGTAGGATGTTCACTAGCCTACTGAATTTGTCCTGAAAATCCAAAACATAAAGTAAACAGTTTGAGTAAATTATAATCGGAATCTAAGAGTAAACGAAACTTTAATTTAAATTAAATTTGAATACCATTGCCTGAGGGTAAGGGCTTTATACAGATTAAAGACAATTTAATAAAAATCAAGGCTAATCTAAACAAAACTTAAAAACGACTATGTTCTATAGCTACTATTGAAAAGTTTTGAACAAAATATTCTTCAAGGGTATTATATGCTTCATTCCCAAAACCCATTTTATTGAAACACATCAACGTCGTATGTTTTTTATAGTTTTTACTTACATTGACTGACGGATAACAGGTGAGGGTGTAGTCCAACAGAGCGGCTTGCACATTATCATGTCCCTCGGAAACGGTCTTCCGGTTAACAATACCCCGTACATCTGAAGAAAATTTATATAATTGTTTAAGAAGGTTGGCAATCTGCCTAGAAATGTTATACGGCCTTACTTGGATTCAACAGGATTAGAAATTTCATGCAGACATAGTCGCCCATATCAAATTTCAAATCTTGCAGCTTATTCTGAAGCTCGTTGAAGTAGTCGCCCAACTGTGGAACGCCCAACAATCCCAGACTCAGCAGATTGAAGACCTGACCATTATTCAATTGCGTCTCATCGGGCAGGCCGTTGTGGATGCGGTGGTGGAGGTGGTCCAGAACCAGCATGTCAGACCACGAGTGCTGAAGCAGCTTCATTTGGTCGTCGACCTGTGATTACCAAAATATGAAATATTATAGTATTATTTGTGAGTTAATTAAATGTAGTTTTCATTAGAATAAGCTTGGTTGCCACTCAAGAAAGATCGTTAACTCGTTACTTTAATAATTCTCTATTTTATTTTATTTTATTTTGTTTTTGGACAAATAAAATTTGCAAATATTACATTCTTCTTAGTGTGTTTATAATATTTTTATATTTTTTATATTTCATTATATTTATAAAAACCTAAATTAAAAATTTTATGATTCAAAATAATTTGGATTTTTCTTGATTTTGATTATACATTCATGTATTTCAAGTGGCAATCGCTGACATTTGGTTCAATAGATACGTTTTCTAGTGTTATGGGATGGAGATATGCATAGGCCTAGGCTTGGATGATATGGTATTACAACACGCCCTCTCTTTGTCAGTTTCTCCCTGATGCTCTGTCTCTTTGTCTCTCTCAGTTTCTCCTCTCTCTGGCTGGGATTGTATGGGTGAGCACATCAGTTTCAGTTGCGTCATGGAGCGAGAGACGCTGCCGCTTGGCTGACTGACTGACTGGTTCAGCTTTGCTTGCTAAGTAGGTCAGACGCCAAATGAAATCGAAATTCAATGCAGATTCGAGCACTCGGGTCGCAATGGCTGCGCAGCCGCTGCTGGCGTCGCTGCCCGTGTGGCTACCGTTCGTTGGTGGTTTACATAACATGCCGCAGACTTGGCCCCTAGCTTGAAAACTGAAAACCGGTTTCTGGCTTTGAACAACATAGTTGCTGTCTGTGTTTTGTGTTTTCTGATTTCCTCTGGATGTTGGGATATGACTGAAATCTCGATAAATCCTTGGTTTTACCTTCAGATCCTTGAAGAAGACCGTGTTTCGTGCCCAGTCCACTTGCGAGAACAAATTCTGGTCGAGCACTTTGCACATCAGCTCGAAGAGATCCACCTCCACCTGGTTGTAGGTTTGCTTCTGTAGCAGCGCAAACAACTGCGTCTGCCATTCCCGATCGTCGATCGATTGCACAAATTCGCGAATCATTGGAGAGACTCTGAAAGTTTAATATATACTTTAAAGATCTTCATTCGATTGGCAATCCTTTGCAGTAGCTTACCTTAATGGCTCGATTAGCGCATCGGCTGTGCTCGATGGATGTGTGCCAGAATCAAAGCTTTAAGCAAAAAAAATATATGGGAGATTAATTATTTCATGTTTGTTGGACTTAAAATTGAGTAACTCATCAAGTTGCTATTGCGATGCCGTGGAAGGCTTTCCTTAAACATTACTCACAAATTTTTTTTATTTACAAAATAATACGTCAACAAATTAATTACAAAAAAAAAAAAAAAAATTCACATTGAAATTATTAACAATAAAATAATTCTTTGACCCACTCAACCCAAAATTAATTTCAATATCCAAGTTTACGCACAGCTATAAAACTGACTGAATCAACGATTAAATTATATCCATTAAACGACGTATGCGTTTAAAATAAAACAAAAAAGAAAATATTTAACGGATGCTCATTACACATTAATTAGATTAAATCTTACTCCACAAAATATAAAGGAATTTGAATCTTTTTTTGGTTTCAAGTGATTAAATTTTGGAATATGGTCTTGATGTTGCTGTTTGTGTAAATACCACAATTTCGAGTCGCCCGTATTCTGCAGAGATCCTATTCCAGCCTCGTGGCAATTGCTGTTACCGCCGTTGCGATGCAAGCCGTCAACGGATCCGCCGCCTCCTCCGCCAGCATTGTTTCCGCCGCTTCCTCCCCCGCCTCCCGACCCGTTGCCCGTGCTGCTGCCGTTGTTGTTGCCACCGCTGCTGCTACCGTTGCTGGTATTGCCATTTCCTACGGAACTGGGGCCGTTCAGACCCCCTCCGCCACCGCCGTTGCCGGCGTTCATGGGCGTGGCTATCACACCCGCTGTGCTGGCATTCACTTGTCCCAGCGCAATCGCAATGGGGCTGGGTGACGAGTCCGGCGATTGGGTAAGTGAGGATACCTAAAATAAATTAAAAAAATTAATTCCATACATTCATACATATTAAGAGGTATATTATTACTTAACAAGATGTGAATTAAAAAAAAAATTGTGGTAATTGTCAACGTTTCTCCAAATATAAACTTATTAGGTATATTAAATAATGCTCAGAACTACATTTCATTTGACTACAAAGCGTATGCCAGCAATATGTAATAGTGGATTTCTAGACCCTGTACTGTAAGAAACTGTAAGAGATAGATAAGCCATATTACCAGTACCGGTTCTCAATTTGAATTTTTAAGTTTGGACTGCAAGCTTACCAAGCTAGAATTATTACCGATCCTGAAAATTGTATTACGTTTGGTAGATTAGAAAGCGCACAATAAATATGCAGCCGCCAACAAGAAGAGCGTTTATTTGATACAAAATATTTCGTTTTCGGGTATTCGACTCCGCGCCACACATTGTAAAACTTTTTTTCTTTTATTGATTTCCCTTTTTTTAGATTTTCCTTTTTTTAAATTATGCTAATTATAAGGTTTTTTATTATCACTGTATCTCCTTTAAAATGTTTCTGGTGGTACAAGTGTGAGGATGCATGGTTCATAGTCTTGGAGGCCCGGGTTCGATCCAATGCAATGTGACAATGCGATTGCAATGTTTTCTAATTTTTATTTATTGATTTTAATACCCTTGCAGATGGTATTATAATTTTGACCAGAAGTTTGTAACGCAATGAAGGACACGTCTCCGACCCTATAAACTATATATATTCTTGATCAGCAGTCTATCGGCCTGAAACTTTGGTAGTATATAAGTCGGAACGGCCGGAATCGGAACACTACATCACATAGCTTCCTTAGATTGGGAAAAAATGCCATAAATTCGCCATTTTTTTGAGATAATTCATTTCCTTTTTAGGAAACTCTATTTAATGACTATTTTTAAATTTTTAAAAGTATTATCTAATATATCTATATCTTATAGCTGCCATAAAAACGATGGGAGAAAATGGGTCATTGAGCATAACTCTGAAATTTTTTCAAGACAATTAATTCATTCTTGAGAAATACGGTTTTCATAGACATTACAATGTTTTAGATGTTTTAGAAAATTAAAAACCAAAAATTGGATCACTATATCCTATAGCTGCCATACAAACATTCAAACAGTTTTAAGGCAACTGGTCTGCAAAGGTATTCTGAGCTTCGGTCACCAAAGCTAGCTTTCCTTTCTTGTTGTTATGTAATCTTTCCGTTCCGGCTTTAATTGTATATCCTACTAGTTTGCATAGACGGACATACGGAAATCAGACGGATAGACAATTGAATATCGATGCTGATAAAAACTTTATGTTTTTTACAGGGTCGAGGGTGCCTCCATTACTGCGTTACAGGCTTCTAGTCAAAATCATTAAATCCTCTTTTTAAGGATATACAGTTTAGCGGTACTAGCATGACATTAATTCCCGAAAAATATATTAAATAAATTAATTCAGAGTTTAAGTTGCCCGAAAAAATCTAAAATCAATAATTTTTAAGTCGCCTCGACTTCTGAACTATGGATCTTGGCGCACTTACCTGAGGTATTTGAATTTCCTGCTTAATGCTCATATTTGGATATGCTTGCTGGTAGCCCGGCGAGATCGGCGTTGGCTTGATGTCGGGACCCATCGAGTTCCGCAGAGCCTGCAGCGCCAACTGACGCTGCCGCATCACCTGAAGTTTCCGCGCTCGATCCCTTTTATACATGGGTCCGAATTTGTTGCGTCCACCTCGCATCCGATCCGCTCGAACAGCTGAAACAAATATTTCGATCACATATTAAAATTATTAATGATAGTAATAAATTATTTGTAATTAATGCTTGATTTAACCTACATTAGAACAGATAATATACAACTGCTACAAAATGTTCATATGTAAATATTTTGTACATTGTTGGCAAATACTTTAACAATTAAAATAAAAAAAATGGAAACGTTTAAAAAACATTGTTTGTTGAATGTTTTTAAGTTTCAATAACGAAATCTTACCACAAAATAATTCATTATTTTTTATATTTCCCATTTTTATTTCTTATTAAAAGCCAACTCACAACTATACAAGACTTGACAAAAACAAAGCTTTTGCTATAACACAGACACACTCACATATCGCAAATGCATATGTATGTATAAGCACGCACATGGAAAATATAGTTACATACATACTTATATTGCGCATACGCCGCATTGTACAGCGGCATCAAAACAAAAACTATACAACGCGTGCGTTTGTGCGCTAGTATTTGAGGGAACACGCTAAATGAAACGCAATAAAAATGCGCTTCTTATGGCGCAGCACGAAAAAAGTGTTAAAGTGATACACAGAAAAAATAGCATAAGTATAATTTTAACAAGGTTGATATTGGCATATTAAACTTTTAAAAGATTCATTACATAATTGCGCTTTAATAATGAATTGAAACTTATAATTCGTAATGTTTAAAATACAACGAAATATGGTTGTTTATTTATTTAAAACCTGTTTTAAGGATTCCATCTTAAAGAAAAACAAGAAAGGAAGGCTAGCTGCGGTAGAATACCCTTGCAGACCAATTGCCTGAAAGCTGTTTGATCGTTTGCGTGGCAGCTATGGGATATAGTGATCCGATTTTTGGTTTTTAATTTCTGAATTGGCTTTAATGTCCATGAAAAGTATATTTTTAAATTAAATTGATTTTGATAATACTTTCAGGATATGTTAAAGAGTCATTAAATAGAGTTTCCTAAAAAATAAATTATTCATCTTAAAAAATGGCGAATTTATGGCATTTGCATATTTTTTGTGCTCTTTGTAATAAATACTTGTAATACTTGAAATTTTAGGGATCGGTAGATATGTATGCTCCAATTGTGTTCCTCTATCTCTAACAGTTTCTGAAATCCGTTCCTCTATCCAGACGGACTGATGGACGGACGGACAGACGGACGTGGCTGTATCAACTCAGCTTGTCATGTTGATCAAGAATATATACTTTGTGGGGTCTGCCACGCCTCCTTCTGTCTGTTACATACATTTGCACAAACTTAATATACCCTTTACCCCCAAAGGGTAATTGTACAGGGTCTAAAAATAATTCGGAATCTACAAAAATAATGATATCTCACATTATTATTTTCTATTATTTTAAAGGTATATCTGATGTTTAATGTTATTTAAAAAGAAAACTTCTTTTTCGGTATGATAAATTCACAAAATTGTATACCAATGTTTTCACTGTAAAAGTGTAGGTTGATTTAAGCCAAAAAATGATTGCAGTTGCAGCTTGCGCCATGTTGATTAGAAGATGCAATTGTGGGGGGTTGTTTTCACACACCCATATCTACAATAAAAAAGCCATAAAAACAATTGAAAAGGGTGGTAATGGGCGGCAGGTGGCCACCATAAAACATGCATTTCAAATGCAAAGGAAAATGGGGAAAACTGAAAACAAACACACACTCGCAAAATTTTATATATGCAATTTTTGTGCGCTGAACAAGTAACTGTAATTTAGGTCAAGCGTATTGTTTACAAATAATCAACATACATATGCATTTGAACGGGTGTTAGTGAGTGTATGGGTCTGTGTTAGTAGGTCTCTTTGGCGCTCTTTTCAAATTTGCTATCTCCCTCTCTCGGTGTAAAACTCTCCGCCTCTCAGCGATTATGACTTTAGCTTGGCAACGGAAAAGAGCTTTCTATTACGACATTTCTCTCCCCGTAACATTCGCACACACAATCAAACAAAGAGAGCAAGAGCCAAAGACTGAGAGGCTTCCATCCGCATTAGACAACTTTGTCGAGTGGAGTAGGTCAAGGACAGTGTGTGTGAAAACTGGGACAACACGGTTATTGTTGTTGCCTGCCAGCTCTCACAAAAAGAAAAACCCACTCTCACTCTTCGTGCTCTCTCTCTTGAGTGTGTGTGTTGTTGGGAAAGTAGTTTGTATTTGTGGGCGACTTACAGCCACTTTTATGCTTTTTTCGGCTTTCGATTTAGTCTATTTATGTTAGGCAAGGTAAAATCCATTCAATCGATTGAAGATTTATGGCGTTAATAAAATCATTCCCCCCACCATTTTCCCTCTTAATTTGCTCATCCGTTTTTATGTATATCCATTACTATTTTTTTGTGGATATCTCTTATATAATTTCATAATGCTTTTGTGGATGACATTTCTAATTATTACTATATAGCAAAAAAAAATTTAATATTCGTATATGTGAAATAATAATAAAGCAAAACATGATTGTAAATAACATATTATTAGCTTAACAAGTATATTCTTGATCAGCATCCACAGTTTAGTGGATAAGGCCTTGTTCGTCAATGATTTTCTACGTAAACTTGTCTCACTATAGTCACTATGTCGTCGAAGTAAAAATTTGTACGCTTATCAAAATTGTACTTATAGTTTTACGAAATTATAAAAAAGCCCAATTAAAACAAAACTATAATATTCGGGATCAATTCGAACATATATCTGGCTAAATTGATTAAAATCCGATCACTATCCTATAACGATTTTAAAAACGATCCGGTGAAATTTTAGCAAATTGGTCTGTAAGGGTATGCAAAGTTTATGCAACCAAATCAAGCTTTACTTTCTTGATTTACTTTTAGCTTTGTTTTTTATTTAGATTTTCAATCTTGCTGCTAAGTTTGATTTAGGCTGTGGGTTGTGTGGGGTTAAGTGGATCAATTTGAATACGACAAAATGTTTGTTGAAAGTTGTTCCCACCTCCTACTATAGATTTTTTTGGTGCTTTTTTTTCTATGATTTTCTCCCCAGCTGGTCGGGAAATCAATAAATGCTGCCACTTGCTTGCTGTGGTCGGCGATTCGACTTAAGCCTTTCATTTTGAAATTTAGTTTCATAATATAACAAAATCATTAACGCAGGCTTTCAGTCCTTTTTTTATATGTACAATTTTAAGTGTCATCCATTTGCCTGAATTACGATGAGAATTTTTGTAATAATTAAAAAAAAAACTAATACATAATACTGTTTTTACAGTTCATGATTTTTAGAGAATATTTATTAATTTACCTTCACTGATTTTCTTGACAGCCAAAAACGGTAAACGGTAATAAACCATTTTCATGAGGCAGTCATTTTAAATAAAATTGAACAATTCCTAGATAAAGAAATCCCTATTGTTCCGACCTTAGACAAAAACGTATGGCACATGAGCAATGTGAGTCATTTCCAACCAAGCCGAAAGTCTCGCTCTTTTTTTTACCGCCAACCAAAAAAAAAAAAAAAAAAATCCAAAAGCGGCTAAAAATTGCCGCAATTATAAAGCCCAAAACCAAAGCCTGGCTGAGAGATATAATCGTTGGGAATATAGGACAGGGGAGCGGAACATTGGGGGAGGAGAGCTGCTGACGAAAGAGATTTCACAACAAAGGCAACAACAAAACGGAAGGACGGAATGAGATGGAACGGAAAGGAACGCAAAGACGTAAAGGCAAGCCACGAGCAAACGAGCAAATGTTTGTAATAATTCAGTGAGAGTTAAAAATAAAATACATTCGCACACAAGCGACCAAGCCGTTCTCTACATGTTGCATTGATTACACACTCACATACACACTCACAAAACCGAGAGAGAGGCCAACATTTTGCCATATCACGTGCACTCACACCAAAGCACTTTGGAATCTAGGTCATGAGCGCAAGAGATGGCACTATGGGCCAAGTACACAAAAGCGGAACCGAGATGGCGATACATTGATATACGTATATTTCTGTGCTGCCTCAGTCTCTGTTGCTGCTGGCGTCGCTGTAGACGACGCTGCTACGGCTGACTCAAGAGTACGTGTGGGAGAGCCCCTCCGCCGGTGTGTTTGTGAACACCAGAAGAGAACACCAGAAGGAGAACAAATAAATTTCAAATAAAAAACGAATTGTAATTTTGATGTACGATAAAAGCGGAAGCATTTCAAGTTGTCGAATGCAATACACAAAACCCAGTTTAAATTTTGATGCAAAGGAACAAAAACCTTTGCAACAAAATATATATTTTTTGTCATTATAAAGATGTGTGAACATATGAATGTTTAGAAATACAAAAAAATAACGTATGCAAAATGTTTGCAAACACTTTAACACTTTATTATTATAAAATTTAAAACATTATATTATTTAAAAATAATAAATCAATCATTACCTTAATTAATATACACCAATGTTAATAAAATTCAAATATAATGAATTATATATTATTTAAAACTCTCCCCGACTAATAGCGTCCATTCAAACCAAGCTTTGTTCCGACATTTGTTAAATATATGGATATCTATCTTAAGTCCAAAAACTCCACCCATAACCTATTTCGCTGCCCGGCAATCACAATTTTCACACTTTTCACATTTTGCATAATAATTTTTGGAGTTTGTTTGACTCTGGCAGTGGACGTTCCAAATGCACACATCCGACACCAAACACATATGTCGCAAGGCGACAAGGGAACAAAAAAAAGTAAAACACGAAACAAAAATTGCGCGCGCTTGTTTGAATCCAGTCCGCAAAAGCAGTCAGTCAGGAAAAACAGATAAAAAAAATCTATTACAAAATTCAAACAATTTTTTGAAAAGAGAGCACACTTTCAAGCCAAGTTTTGGAGTCTCTTTTCTTTAGGCGGCCGCTTTTTGTGTTTTTGTTTTGAGCTTTGCTTTTACTCTCCCATCTCTCTCTCTCTCACTCGTCCGCGGCAGCAGCGCCAGCGTCAGCGGCTTGTTTGGCGGGTGAGGGCGTGGAATTCTTTTGGGGCCGGTGCATGCTGCACTGGGTCTGAATACATGCATATATGTATAGAGGCACATATTATATGTGGCTCTTATATAGCTGGCTATACATATCTATGTACATGTACATAGTACATGTCTGTGTACCATATTCACTGCACATGCTTGTTTGCGGGTGCCCTCTCAACTTGTGTGGCTTAGCAGCAAAAAACTTTATTTTTTTCACAGTTCTCCTTTGACTTACGAAAAAAATAATAATACAGAGGAATACAAACGAGGTACCATTTCTGCGAGATGAAAAGTAATTATGCAAGTAATAAGGTACCGCAAACGAAATTGGGCGAGAAGCTGGAAGTTTATTCATGATAAAAGAAATACAAGAAGAAGGCATTTCTCGCCAAGTTCGAATTAATATAGCCTAACTGCAATAATGTTTGAATACAAAAGCAGTAAGGGGGTTGTTTATTATTTCCGATCAATTTAAGTTAGTGGAAGGAACAACTTGATTTTCGCAACAAGAATATAAAAAAGAAAATATATTTTAATACCATTTTTTTTTAATTGTTATAAAAACGAAGATGTTTAGTATTCAACTCAAGACAAAACATATTAAAATTGCCAATTAAAATTCAATGAAAGTTTTAACCTTTTATTTCTAAAATTTAATTCCAATAAATAATCACATTTTTTCATTGAGCCCAAGTACAGCCCGAAACGTCTGTTAAAATTCCTCTACTCATACAAACACGTCAGATATAAACAAAATTCTTTCTCCCAAAGAAAAACTGAAAATGAAGCAAATGCAAAAAAGCGCAAGCTACAGGGTAACGAGGTTGGGAACCCAAAAATTAATTTAGACATGTTGTTGTAATACAAAAATAAAAAAAACGACGCAGTGACAACAATGACAAAAGCTACCGTCATTAAGATGTGACAAAGCAACAGAACAACTAGCAACCAATTCCAACCAGCCGCAGACGGACCTACCTACTCAACAATGACAACAACAAGCCGGACCGAAATATTTAATTGGGATAGGTCTGGGATGCGGCCACAGAAATACATTTATTAAAACATTTTAAATTCGCTTGCTTATACGCCAGAAATAAGGGAAGCACTGACCAAAGCACAAATAGGTCTATCAATAATCCCATGTTTACATAATAATAATAGTTAATTTCCACGGATAACTGAAAATCTACAGAAATCCTTTAAGGCTTAAATTTCCTCCCATAGTAGTTCCCCAAAGAATTTCAAAGTTAATTGCCTCAATTGTTGGTTTTGTAGCTGCGCATTTATAAATAATAAGAAATATCGATTTAATTTCATTTCGTCTACAGTAGCGGCCCAAGCAAAAGCCAAAAACTGCAAACAAGGGACGAGGCCTAGTATAATATAGAATATATGTGCACTCCCATACAAACATGCACTCCATATAGAAAAAGGGGTCATGGTTGAAGGCTGCCAATAGTATGAAATTTAGTTTTCGTCATTCCCAATGCCATTTTGTACTGGCAGGGGAAAAAAATCCAGAAATAATTGAGGCTTCGAGGAATAGTAAAAGTAACATTACAAAATATGTTTATTGACAAAAAAAATGGAATGACAAATCAAGATAATGCTACGATGAATTCGTAGGTTGGTACATAAAAATATCGACAATGTGGAAATTCTTTCTTATTCTTCCATAGTTGTAAACTTTACATCAATTACACAATTTTACGAAAATTTTATTTTTAATAATTTTAATTTTAAATAGCGTTAAAATACAAAACAATTATAGCCCTTTATTAAACTATGGATGACTGTATGTAAAAAACAAAAAACCTATTCCTATATGTTTGCTAAACTATATTGATGACTGTATGATCCATATATAGGTGATTTCTGTTTTTTAGTTTCAGAGAAATTGTTTTTAACTTAATACCGACTAATCTTTTTGATAGTTTTGCATTTTCCTATTAAGTGCTTTGTTTTAAATTTTAATTTAATTATTTAACTGGTAAATCGGCATATTGTTAAAAAAAATTACTCATAGCATGATGCATCTTAGCTTGAATTGCAATTATTGTCCCCTTTCAGCTCAAACTCAGCTTGTGATTAAATACTAAAATACGCAATTCGTAACTGAATATCTGATTCAAAGAAGTTTACAATGCTGATTGATTGAATGGTTATTTAACCGTATTTTTACAATCGTAATTTTGGAAATAGCACTCATACACACTGTTATAAACAACGTTTGCGGTCACTGGTAAATTGTGGTTCAAAAGCTGCCTTCATAAGACTCAAACCGTCAAGTAGAAACAATATTTTTTGAAAAAAGTGGTATCCACATATAATACACGAAAATATTACGTTTAAGGAATTATAAATATCAATTGAACTTTCAAAACAACTTTATATTAAGGAAAAAATAAAAGCAGAAAGAAAGATACTTATTGTAACATCCAAGTTGAACTTTATATTTAATATTTCCAATTTTAATATTGCCTCCTAGGGTTATAACTTGATATTGAATTGTATATGTTAAATAAGTTTTATGTAAGAAAAAGTCAGAACTTACCCTCCAACTTCATGCCAACCTCAAGGCACTTCTGGAAGCGGCAGTAGGGACACCGTTTGCGCTGCGTCTTATCGATGTGGCACGATCGCTCAGCCACACATGTGTAGACCTTCTTGTTCTGCACGGTGCGCTTGAAGAAGCCCTTGCAGGACTCACAGGTGAGTAGGCCGTAGTGATAACCGCTGACCTTGTCGCCGCACACGGGGCAGAGCTCTTCGAACAGATGCTTGAAGTCGATCACCTCGCCACCGTGTCCCGGAGCGGCGCTGGTACCGCCCATTGAATTTCCTGGGCCAGAGCCACCTCCCGATCCTCCGTTGTTTCCGCCGGAATTATTCCCAACGGAGCCGGAGGACATGTGGCCGGCATTGCCATTGTTGTTGCCACTGGAGCTGGCCGCCTGGGGAAGCAGCATGTAGCCACCGCCGGCGGAGCTGCCGCCAGAACTGCCATTGAGGAGGTTACCTCCTCCTCCTCCGCCTCCTCCACCTCCACTTTGCTGTGAATGCGAGGAAGTGGTGTCCTGGTAGCCTGTCGGAAATATATACTGTGAATCGAAATTGTATATATACGAGTATGATGACGAGTTGAATTGATTGGCATTATTGGCAATATTCTGTTGTTGTTGTTGTTGTTGTTGCTGCTGTTGGTAGTGCTCTTGTGGTTGCTGCTGGTGTGGCTGTTGATGTTGTGGTTGTTGCTGGTGGTGCGAATTGCCACTCCCACCGCCACCCCCACCACCAACACCGCCTCCCGCCAGCTGCAACGTATAAGCATTGTATTCGTGCTCGAACTTGGTTATGACATGTGCATCATTATCATTGTTGTTGCTGCTGCTGGTGTTGTTGCCACCGCCGCCGCTGTTGTTGTTATTGTTGTTGCTGTTACCGCCAGCCAAAGCGGGACTGGAGGGCTGTTGCTGTTGCTCCAGCTGCATGCTGAACGGCGATATATTCAGCGACGATATAAACTGTACGGTCGCCTGTTGCTGATCCATTTCTAATAACATTTCATGTAAGTTTTTCCAATGAATTTAAGGCGAGTTGTAACGATTTTGAAAATGTATTTTACTTTTCTGGACGGAGTTAAGAATTGTTTATATTTATTGTTTATTTTTTTTATGTTTTATGTACCAGCACTTTTCGGTCGAATTTTGATGTTTAATTAGACTTTAAGCTATATAGTAAAATAGGTCCATATAATTGTTGTATTTTTCGTACGGTGGTCTTGGTTTTACACTTATTATTTGCTCATTTAGTATTTGGAACATTTTTAAGGCCAATGCAATAACATACAATTGTCCAAATGAATGTTTTCGTTCTGTCGCGAAAATTTTGTATTTTAGTTTTTAAAATGTATCATAATATCTTGACATATTTTACAATTTAAATTTTGTTGATTCGATTTATATTTTGTTTTATAATAAATTGATTTTTACTTTCTTTAAAAGAAATGTATTTTAAAAATGTTTTGGAATTGATTTGGTTCTTTAGAAGAAGTGTATTTTATAAATCTTATAATTTTTTGCTTTCCTTATAAGAAAATTATTTAACAATCGCTTCTGATGCTTTAAGTATATGCATTTGATATATGTGTAAATTTTAACAATTATTCTTTAGAAGAAATTTTGCGTTGTGAAGTTTTGGTTTTGCGATATTTGTTTATGGATTTGTTTTTGCTTAATTTGTTAATTGTTTGCAGGTACTTTGACGAGGTGAGTGAGATAGATATATGCGTAGATGTAAAATAGACAGCAAAAAGTATGATTTGTTTATAAACTTTGTTTTTTTTTTGTTTGGTTTGGTTGTTGCCTGGATAGAGGTAAGACTTTATAATTATATGTTGGTATATATTTACAGCTATATAGAGCTTAGCTTGATTGTGTGCGTTGAATTAAAACGATTTTTATTTTCCCGGGGATATATAAACACATTTGGCTTTGATTAGTAAATTTTCACTTTATTTTCCAGCTTTTCGTATTTTGTTGTTTGAAAGTAGGTCAGACGACAGCTGCATTGCATTTGTAAACTAACGAATTTATTACACTTTTTTGTTGGAAACAAATTTTTGTTTTGTTTAAACAAATTGAATTGCATTGCATACCCGCACTCGTACACATGAGGCACACACTCACGCAACGCAGCAAGAGAACATAATCCTGGGGCTGTTCTGCTGGTGTTGGTAGTGAGGTGCGTTGAATAAATGTGCAATTTTATTTATTTTCTGCTGCGAATGCAATTTGATTACTTTTTTATCTATTCTGCTTTGCGATATTTTTTGTTTTTGCTTTGATCGATATTTGGGTCACCACACACACACGCTCACGCACATTTGTTGTTAATAATATTTCGTTGTAAGGTGTAGCTTTTTGTCATATATGTATATATATATATATAACGCACACAACACACATCTATATGTGTTTGGCCAGATATATGTGTGTTTGTAAATAGCTATGCGAAAAACACGACCAACATCAGCGACGTATCTCGATGGAATAAGTATCTCGATTGACTAAACCCAAGTAAACGCCGAGGATACCGCAATACACTATGGAGCGGCTGGCGTTTCAGTCGCTGCCTCAGCTGGCGTCTCTGTCTCTGTCAGCGTCGGCGCAGCTCGCTCACTCTCGCTCTTACTTCGGCGATTTCGGTTATTACGTATACGCTCGGTGCGCTATTCGTTTGCTTGCTCGCTCACCAGTTTCACTTTCAATGGACATTGCGGCGAGCTCTCTTTCACCGATTCTCTCTTAGTTTTCCCCAATCGGCGCTTCTCTCTCTCTCTCGCTCTCTCGGGTTCGCTTTTCGCCGAGCAGCACTGCTTGACTTGACTTAGTGCCCCCCTTTTGGGGCTTTTTGTTTTTGTTTCCTCTACTGTTGAAATTCAAACTCGAATTGCGGGCTGAAAGCGAAAGTGAAACTTTTTGGCATGGCTTAGAGCCACTGTACACCACTGTTCAGTACAATATCTATAAGTCACTATATCGGGTACATATGTACACTTCAAATTAAGATTGTACGAAAGCTTACAATAAGTTGTGTTCTTCTTGATTTGGCTATTCTGTATTTATTTCGATTCAGATTCAGTTTCGAATTAGTTTATCCGTAATATTTCGTTGGTGCCAAAAAATGTAGGGTATTCTTTTTTAACGATTTATTGAATAGGCTTTGTGAAGGTCTTTAAGCCTCAACTTTCCAAGTGGCTATTATCAAATTTTATACTCAAAACTAGGATTTCCTGCAATGTCTTTTCTGCAGAAGTATTTTCTTATTGTTCGTTATATTTTCTGCTCTGCAGATGCCTAATTTAGTTGCCTCGTTTTCTTTCTGTCTGTGTTTTGGTCTCAATTAATTTGTGGGCTTCTTATTGTTGTTTTTGCCGAGGTTATTGCATTTGTTCATGACACGGTTTACATGTGGCGCGTTTTCGTTTCCTATTTCTATGATTTTGTTATTGTTTCGCGTAAGCATGCAGTTTTTTTAATAGTTTTGCTTTTGATCTTATTGATGTTTTAATATAAAGCTATTGTAGTATCTTTTGAATTTTCTTTGAATGTTTTAATAAACAGTTATTAAAATGAATTAATGGTGAATATCCAATTTTTTGGAATAGCAATCAGAAATATTGATTTTTTATAAATACATATTAGAGTAAATTATTTTTTTGCCAATTTAAGTTTCACTATGCTCGATTTGTTATTTATTTTTTAATATGGTAAATACATTTGAATTTCTATCAAATTTAAAAATGTTAATTTATTTACAGTTATGTTTTGTTTTATACTTTTTTCTTTCATTGAAATCGATTAGCGAAGCGTACACATACTATTTTAAAAAGTAATTTGCAAACTCCGGATCATAAGAATGCCGAATAACTCATTAAGAAAGGCACATTCTGCACAACTCCACAAACCCGAAAAAGGATGTAAGCCCTTCAACGGAGAAGCCCATTAAATCAGAAACACATGCGATTGCATAAGATTTCACCAAAAGGAGCATAAAATATGTACATGTATGCTATAAGTATAGCAAAACGTGGCCGGCAAAATAAACTTTCACTCCCCAGAGTCCGACAGTCTCAAGCCCGAGCACAAAAAATCCGATTCCTTAACTAACCCAAAGCGGAACTAAAAGCGCAGAAACAAAAAGGGCCCAGCAACAAAAACAAAACAGCAAAAATGACACCCATTAAAATGCAACGTTTTGTGGACAGTTCATGAATCACAAAAATGCCGAAAATATGAAAAAAGTATTTTAAAAAATCGTGGATAGGGAAAACCCCCAAAAAAAATGAGTAGAGTATTTACATATGTATGTATTAAAGAGGAAACTTTCAACAATGCATGTGACAACGTGTCTTCTCTTTTTCTCTCTCTTTCTTCCGTATATTCCTTTTTTTCGCTCTTTGTTTGCGTATGTCGCAAAGGTAACAAAAAAGTTAAACACGTTTGCCACCTTCATGTAGGTTGGGGTATTACAACATTTCAACGCTCAATTACCAACGATGAAAGAAGATGCAACTCCAAGATACAGACTCTGCTCTGTCTTCAGCTTCTTCTCTGCCCTACAAAAACCACACACTTATGTACATTCATGCCATATACGCAAGCCGATCTTACGAAATAGCCAAACGCACTCAAAAGTTTACCCAAGAAAAAAGTACAGAAACAGAAAACAAAGACCAAAGCAAATTTTCATTTCCTTCCCAAAAACCCAAAAAACAAAATGTTCGTGACCGTAGCCAACAAGACTTTGGATCACATGGAGAGCAGGTAATTACAAAATACACACACAAGCATACCGCTACTTGAACAATTGGGGTTGAAGATTTATGTCCTAAAGCCTTTTCGTTCGCTTTGAAGCCTAAGAACAATAATTTTGTTGCTTGGAATTCAAATATAAAAAGATCTATTATAAAAAAAGCTTTTTACTGACTTAAAAAAGTTAAACAGAACTCAGTTTCAAATTATTATACTCTGTACGGTATATGCTCTTAAAATTAAAATTCCTATCTGCAAATATTATTAATATTTCCCATCTGCAAACACATAGGTCTCAAAAATTTTAAATGACCTTAATGCCTTCTTTTTAAAATATGTCATAATTATTTAAAATTGTAATTCAAAGGACTTTTGGAAATTCTCCCTGCATTTCTACTACATTTATACATTCCTTCTGCATTTTTTTTTAATTTTTAGCTTGTAAAGGCTAAGTCAATTATGCATATTGTACTAATTTTTTAATCATAATTCACTGCTAATGCATTTACCGCATCTGTTCCTGTTTCACTCTCACTCTCGTTTTTTTTTTTTTATTTATGCCAGCAGCGCCAAGCGCCAGACCAAACAGGTTTGAGCTTAAGCTGATAGCGAAAGAGCGATACGAATGCGAGAGGAGACCTACTTCTTGCACCCATACAGATACAGCAACGTCAGAAAAAGCTACAGCTTCCACTTCGCTACTCCATTTAAATGGCTCTGTGTAACGGTTGCCCAAATATGTCCATCCATCTGTATGGGTGCCGTGTTATTTGTGTCTATACATATGCACTACAAAATATATTTAACTCTTTTAGGTCCGCGCAGTGGTTCTCGTTTTGTTTCGTTTGCGTTTGCCTTTTTGACTTGTGCGCATGCGCAATGACTTTTTCGACAGTTGTTTGTCAATCGCTGGCAGCCAGAGTCTCTGTTTTTTTTTAGTTTCTGCGACAGCGCACCATTTGACTACACAAAATGCCCCACTGTACGGTGAGCACAGGCAACAAAAATTTCAAAAGCCACGAAAATAAAGCGTTTACACGAAAAAGAATTCAATTAAATTAAAGTTAATTTGATTTGACAACCTTGAACCTCGTTTGGTGGTTTTAAGATTTCAATGATGGTATTAGAATCCTATTGAAAAAAATAGGGAAAACCTACAAATTTAATTAACATTTACGTTATGCAAAATTATTGAAAATTACTAATAAAACTACTAAAAATGAGTTCATTTACATTATTTATTTAATTAATTAAAATAATTAATAAAACGTTGAATTCATATCATATCGAATAACCCAAAAGATTATGCAATTATTTAAATGAAACTTTCCTTCCATTAATTAATTTTCTCAAATTGAACTGGACATATACACATCAATATCGGAACTTTTGTTGGTTGGCTAAGTAGCAACTTAGACTTGCTTTAAAATGTGTGCAAACTCGCGTTTTACAGCCACAACAAATGAAAATGAAACCTCAAGACAGCCCCCTCGAAATCCCTCCATCTGGACATCTGTCCGTTTATCCGTCCTTTTCTTGGACCTCCGTCGATTTGTCGCCTGTGCTGGTGGCACAAATGTTAATGTCATGTGGTAATAAAAACAAAAAAAAAATCTACATTTTTTAACTGCTTTAACTGTCCGCTGGCTTCAACTGGCATTTTTTTTTTTGTGTAAATTTTTATCTTAATTTTTAGGTTTTGGCGATGACGATGACGCGACTTGGAACTGAACACCATCTTGGCTGATTGAATGATTGACTGACCGACGGAATGACTGAGGGATCGACTGACTGACGGGCTAACTGCCTTCGTTTAATTTCATAATAAAACATTAAACGTATAAAATGTACTTGCAACGTGCACCGCATACGAAACCTCATTTATATTGTACTCAATTGTGGTTTCAACTGCAACATTTTCTTTATTTTAACCTCTGTTATTATATTGGACACTGATTCAGATTTCGAATCCAATTTGGATTGGGATTCGCTGGTCATTTCAAGTGCCGTTAAATTATTAGCTTTTTCTGTTTTGGCCGTTGTACGGGTTTTGTCTTTATGTAATCTACAGTTCAATTATATTTATTTTTGGTCAGCGGCATAATTCTAAACATTTATATATAATTTATGTGTCCATTGCCAAAAAAGTTTCGTTGTATTCTTCGGTGGCTTTAAAGTACAAAGCGCAAGTTTCTAAGCGCTCTTAGCATGAATACATTTTTTTGTCATATGCATTGGGTTAGTGTATGGTTCAGTGCTAGTTGACTTTTTGCTCGCACTGTACTGACCATAATTATTGGAAGGGTACGATGTGGCAATCGCTGAGTTATACCGGATTACACAACCATGTTTACGGATATTTACGAAATGTATGTAAATAGGGCAAATTCTGTTTATCATACAAAGGGAATACAATATATAAAAAATACAATACAAAATATTATTTAAAAAAGTATATTTGTATGATGACATAATATATAACCGATTTAAAAACATTAAAATAAGGAAAAAGGTAATCATAAATAAAATATGATCATAATAAAAACTAATAATTATCTAAAATTAAATTCAAATGCGATTTTAACTAACATTCCTAATTGAAATTTTAATTTATAAAAAATATGTATCATATTTATTTATTTGTACATACATATATGTACATAATTTATAAGTATGGGCAAATTTTAAAATGTTATAAAACATTTGTATGTTAATGCATTTTTATGAAATATTATTTTAGAAAACTGTATTCTTTATATAAAAAAAAATAAAAGGAAGGCTAGCTTTGAGGTCCGAAGCTTAGAATGCCCTTGCGGACTAGTTGCCTTCAAGCCCATTGATAGTTTGTATGGCAGCTATAGGATATAGTGGTCCGATTTTTGGGTTTTCATTTATTCTAAACTGGCAGTATATGAAGAATATTGTCCAAGAATGATTTAATTATATTAATAAACACCAGAGATATGGTCAATTACCCGTGTTCTCCCATCGTTCCTATGGCAGCTATAGGCTATAGCAGTCCGATTGTGATAAGACTTTCAGGATAGGTTAACATAGTTATTTAAAAAAAAATCAATCAATTATTAAAAAAAAAAAAATTCGAATTTACGACCGTTTTGCCCAATCGTTCCTCTGGCAGCTATGTTATACATATAGTGTACCGATGCCGATTTATATACTACCTTCAAAAATGATAAAAGGAGTAAAGTTTCAGCCCGATAGGTTTAAAACTGACAGACTAGTTCGCTGTTTCTACGCAAACAGACGGAAGGAAACACAAATGGACATGGCTAGATCAAGAATATATGTATATATATATTATGGGATCGTAGGTGTCTCCTTCACTACGTTGCAAACTTTTGATCAAAATTATATTATTTATAATACAAAAAACCCTTCGTACATATGGTCTTAAAAATATATTTTAAAAAAAATTTAAAACATTATTTTCCAATAGTTTTGAAATGTACGAACGCGACCGTGGAAACCCCCATATATTCCAAAATATTTTTAAAAATAATAAAAATTAAATAGTATACAACTAAAAATTGAATTAAACGGAACCAAATTTAAGGAAAGTCATATATTATCTTTATTTAAATGTGAAACAAGTATTTAAATATATTTAACAAAAATATTTTGTATATTTATTTTAAATTAAACCAACATTTTATTTCACCAGGCTTACAAAACACGAATTGAGATCACAAACCCGATTCCACACACATCAGTAAATTCAACGCACATTCCCAGACATTTTGCCATCCACAATCGGTACTTATTATATCCGTTACCCCTTAACATAATCGCCCACCCGAATGCAACCTCCAACCTTTTCAATTGCCTCCCAAGACGAAGGAACAAAAAAAAGATGCCAAACGCCCGCAAACAAATTTCAAATGAGGCAGGTCACTTATTTCGACAACGCACTGGTGGGATAAAGACAAAAGCAACATCTCCCTATGCTATATTTCCTCCCTATATTCCCACCGCCAAAACCTTCCATCCATACTGCCCAATCTGCACCTCTCTTCTTTTTCTCCCGTCAGTTGTCGTCATCGCAAGCTAAACAAAACACACACAACAGCAAAAGCTAAATTTAGAAAATTCAAAATTTGTTCAGACAAGCAACCAGAAACCAAAAAAACGTAGAGTTGAAAAAAATAACGAAAAAAAACGTTTAAAACAACAAAAACTCGTCTTAACCTGAAACGAAACCTTGTAACATTTTCCCCTCCAGCCGGCCCAAGGGGGAGGGGTTAATGGGAGCCACTTTGAGAGAGCCTCTCTCGCGCTCTCTCTCTATCTTTCGTTCTCCCTCACGGTTGCCTCAGATCACTTTTGCTTTCAATATGAAATAATCGGCTGAGGCAGCGCAGCCATAGTCGACGTCCACAACACGAACAAGTTCGCCAACAAGTAAGCTCTCGCGCACTTCGCACTCGCCTTGCTCTCTCGCCGTCGAACGCTCTCAGCTTTTGGGGCCTGAATAATGTAATAAGTGAAAGTGTGTTGCTGTGTGTGTGGCGTCGGCATCGCTGCTGGCGTCGCTGCTACAGTTGACCTACTTTTTTGTTGTACAGATTCAGGTCTATGTTAGAGAGATTAATTTCGATTTCGTTTTCATTTCAGGCCTACGCCGCTCCCCCTGCACTTTCCTCCTCCTTCACTCCCTTTTCCTCGTGCGAGTGTTAAGCAATTAAAGGGAGGTGGTTAGAGGGGGGTATGGGGTTCAGTTGGGGTGTGAGGGGGGTCGATTTCAAGTTATCCCTCTCTTTCTTTTCAACTTGCTGCCTGCCGTAATGGAAAACTGTTGCCATGTTGGTGTAGGTTGTTGTTGTTGGTAGAGGGATGGTGCAATAACAACACTAAAAGCATTAGGATAGGTTCCGAACTCTATATTTTTTATATTTGTATTTTATGTGTGTGTGCGCCCACATTTGTGTGGTTTTTGCTTTTTCTGTTTCGGTTTCTTGGTATTTCTTTTGACTTAATTTCGCTTTTTGGTTTCCATGTTAATGGGTCAATGGGAAATTTTTTGGGGCGTGCATTGCGATCTTGTGATAATAAGGGGGCGAAAATTGGGCCTATAAGTTAGCATGTGTGTGTAGAATAGGCACAGCGGGTGGTACCCACTACGTGAAAGCTTTCAGCGAAACATCACCAAGAATCGCCACATATTTTAATATCAAAGAATTTTGGGATGTTACATTTCAGATGTATGTATGGTTGTATGTATGGGAGGTATAGTATGGTTTCACAATTAAAATTAATTTTATAGTTAATCAGGTTATTTTAATACATCGGTTTGCGGTTGTTTTCCAATCGGGTTTTCTGGGCTTTCGTTTTGCTCCCAAATCGATAATTGCGAGCGATGAGAACAAAGGTTTTACAATCTTTTACTCGGATTAAACCTACCTTACAAGAAATAAAAAAAACGAAATAAATCGCACCACCAACATTCCAATTGCACAATTACAAATCATTCTCATATTCCATTTTCGATCTTATCAGACGCTCCCTTTATTCTACAATTAAAGAGGCGCGCAGAAGAAAAAAAAAACAGCTTTATTAAACAAACCCAATTAAATGCAAAGGCACAAATCTCAATTAAATTAAATATAAAGAAGAAGCCACACAAAGAGTAAACAATAAATAATAACATAAATAATATACATATGGTGGACAATGCACAATTAAATACAAATAAATAGTACGAAAAATACGTTAAGAAAACGATGACAGCGTAAAATGAGCAAATACAAACAGAAGATATGGAAAGGGGGAGGTAGGCGATATGGACGGTGGGTGGGGGGGAAGACTTGCTCACATCACAAAAGAGCAAACATAGCAACAACGCCGATTACAACAAATGCCAGCAACAACAATCGAGAGCAGTATAAAAAAACGAAAGCAAAAACAATAACTGGCGGACGGGAAGGAGCAAGGGGGGTCGCGTCGTTTTCTTTGCGCCGCGCTGACGTCGCGTTAACGCTGCACAAAATATTATTCAAAAAACCTTGACACACTTTTCATATGCCGCACACATACATTCCCACAGATACAAGCACACACAGATACTCACAAACAGAAACGTAGATACAGATAGATTCGCCCAGGGACGGATTCGACCGCAATTCGCCTCTGCCTCGGCCGCTGCCGTCGTCGTCGCTTGTGTAGATTTGTATTATAGTGTATTCATACATATGTACATACATAAATAGTATGTATGCTTACACTCGACAAAATTTTGTTATCATATTGCGTAAATGTATTATTTTTTCAGTAGGAGGAATTGTTCTCAATCAGCATCAATAGCCGGGTCAATATAACAATGTCTGAATGACTATCTACATCTCATATACTACAATCATGTTTCAACATTTGTGATATCCAATCAGACCCCAACCTCATGAAACCCCATACATAATATTCAACCATTTTGTTAAATAAAGACCGAATAATGTTTTGAAGCCACAAAGATTCGAATTTGCAAATCCCCAAATTATGTAAGTATTCTACGGTTCTTATATTATTATATTGTATAATAAAAATATCGGAATTCTCAGGTATGGACGCAAAAGTCAAATTTTAAAAACATTTCATCACTTTTATTTTTATGTTCAAGTCCGTCAAAATAAAAACAATTTAAAAAAAATTAGTTTCTATATGTATTTTTGTATTTTGTTTTTAAGTTTGAAGGATATACATTTGTGGTTATTTACACGGTTGCGAAAGTTGGGTTTGTAATCTTTTGAAATTGATGCCTTTTTAAAACGATGCATTTATAATATAACATAACATAGATGTGTATTAAAACCACTTAAGAAAAGGAAAACATTTTTAGAGTATCTTTTAAGTATTTAAACATGTTATTTTTTTTTAAATCCAAAAAGTGCTGCAAAATAAAACCTTTGATAGTGAATAATGAATACTTTTTCAGTGCAACTCGTAATACACATTTAGTCAGAGTGCAGTTTTTCAATGCGCAATAAATTACGCATACCACCCGTTCACCCTCGCCCACACCCTCCACCCTTCGCCAGCACCCCCTCATTTCGTTTCTTTCGGAAAATTTATTTGATTAACACATTTAAGTTATACAATATTCAATATTTAATTTGCCTATTTAGTTTGCTTTGTTAATTTCATTGGCTATTTATATATATATATATATATTATGGCATATTTGTAATGAGGTCAGTTGAATGTTGTAGGTTTTTTGTAATTTTTTATATTGGCACCACAGCGGGCGCTGCTGGCGTCGCTGCTTGCTGCCAGCGTGGTCGCTCTGCTAGGGTCTGTCTATCTTAGCTGTCATGGGAAATATCATCGTAAATCGAATTGAAATTGCGGTGGAACAGGTGGAGTTCGCTGCGGTTTTATACTGTTATGATTCATTTACTTATTTATTGAAATCAATCAACGTACTCAGTATTAACCGAATTGTATTACATTAACCGAATTTTATTACATTTTTTACACCCTTGCAGAGGGTATTTTAATTTTTACCAGAAGTTTGCAACGCGGTGAAGAAGACATCTCCAACCCCATAAAGAATATATATTCTTGATCAGCATCACCAGCCAAGTCGATCTAGCCATGTCCGTCTTTCCGTTTATCTTTCTATTTCAACGCAAACTAGTCTCTCAGTTGGTTAAAAGGTAGTAAATTCGAAATTTTTAAAGATAAAATAATAATTATAAATAACTTTAAAATAACTATGTTAACCTATCCTGAAAAACAGGAACGATGAAAGGAAATGGCTCATTGACCATACATCTGGTGTTTACTAATATAATTAATTTATTCTTTGACAATATACTTCATATACACTAAAGCCAATTTAGAAAATTAAAAACCTAAAAAATCGGACAACTGTATCCTATAGCTGCCTTACAAACTCTAGAAGGGTATGAAGGCAATTACTCTGCAAGGGTATTCTTCCTTTCTTATTTTTGTTGGGGATGGTGTGGGATATAAATTTATAAAAGTTAAAATTATTATATTACAATGAGTTATATTGTCGGTGTTTATACATATGTACATACATACAAAAGAGTGGATAACTTTTCAAAAATATGAATTTTAAAATTCATATTCCTTGTTTCCTTACAACCCGCTTAAACCTTAAACATATAAGAACATTAGTATACAGTGCGTTTAAACCTTAATAAATATCAATATACCACAATACAATTAATTACCTTTAAAAAATAAATTTGTCACAAATAATAACTTTTCGTCGTAAATTAATGAATCAGCTGCCTTTCCGTATTTAGGTTCAACACAATCCCCTTTGTTTTATTTAAGTATATTTTCTCCACTTTCCTCTGACCAACATGCTAATTGCTGACTAATCCCGCGCCTGGAATTTCGGATGCGATATACTACAAAAATCATCGTAGCAATTGCATTTTTATTTTCATTTGGCATTTCTCAATGCGATTCGCCTCGTGTGTTGTTGAATTGCTCGATTTTATAATACCGATTTGGTTCTTCTTCCGTTCGCTCGTTCGTTGGTTGGTTGATTGTTTGTGCAAAATATACAATAACAGAAAAAGAAACGGAGACAGAAAACACAGACTGCAATTCATTTAAAACGTCTCAGTCGGCTTCGCCCCCTCTCTGCCGATACCTCTATCTTTACCCCTGCCTCTGCCCCTGCCTCTGCCCCTGCCTCTGCCACTGCCTCTGCCACTGCCTCTGTCACTGCCTCTGCCACTGCCTCTGCCTCTGCCACTGCTGTCGTTGCAGTTGACGAAGCTCGAAACTAGGTCACGAGGCCACAAAAACAATTGCAAACAGCAAAAGTGTGTGGGGGTTTCAAAGGGGGTGGCGTTGTGTTTTCTGCTTAAAATGCAATGCGCGTTTTCAGCATCGCAAGGTGGTGGTAGGGGCTGAACACGGGGCGCGGCTCCAAAGCGAGGCTGTGCGGAAAGAGGATGGGATCCTTTAAGCCTCCTTCAGAAGCGTAGAAACAAATGAGTTTCGTTTGCCTGCAACTAAAAAGTAGGTAGGCTGACGGTTACAAAAATTGGCAAGAGGGTTGGGTTGGGGCGTTCGAAGGAGGTGCGGTGCGGTAGCTGAGGAGTCACTGTGGGGAAAGATCTCGTTTCTAGTTGAATTTTGTGTCACCAAAAATAAACTTGACTTATTCAAACAAGTAAGAACGTTACAGTCGAGTTTCCCGACTGTTACAGACCCTGTACAAAAAAAAAATATATATATATATATATATTCACACCGAGTCCGGTCTGGGATTCGAACCCAAGATCTCAGCGTATTAAGTCGAACGTCGTAACCATTCGACAAACCCAAACTTTTTGAACCGGCAGCTAATACAGTATAAATATATTGAAGACGCACATTCATACATACATACACATTCGTATGTATGTATATGAAGGTAGTGGCAGCGCAGCTGCAGCGGCACTTCCGAGAAAAATCAACCACCGAACGCGAGCGATTTACCGTTTGTTTGCGCAAATAAACATATTTTTTGTGTTTAGCGCCTGTAAACTTTAGGTATTTATTGTGCGCTTTCTAATTAACCAATCTTGATGAAATTTTCAGGATCGGTAGAAATCTATGCTCCAATTGCATGTGTATTTTTAAAAAAATTTTAGCTTAAAAATTGTGCAGTGCAGGGCAGTGCAAAAATTGAAATACAAATTGCGAGGGCGGTGGGCGTGGCACCGACTTAAAAAAATAAACTCTAATTTACTCAGTATTAGAAGAATCTACATTGGTAATACGGTTCTTCTAGCTCTTACAGTTGCTGAGATCCGTGTGTTCATCCGGACGGACGGACGGACGGACGGACGGACGGACGGACGGACGGACGGACAGACGGACAGACGGACATGGCTATATCGACTCAGCTCGTCATGCTGATCAAGAATATATATACTTTGTGTGGTCTGCCACGCCTCCTTCTGCCTGTTACATACATTTGCACAAACTTAATATACCCTTTACCCTTTGGGTACAGGGTCTAAAAATTCCATGCACATTTATGAAACGCTTAAATTTTAACAAATTAAGTTGAGCTGTTTTTAAGATAACTTTATATTTTAACCACCAAGTCAGTCGGAACGACCGCAATCTGAACACTACCGCATATATCTGCTATAGAAACGGCTGGGAAAAAGTAAAATAACTTCGATACTTTTATTTAATATCTGATTAAATCATTAGAAATAGCCACCAAAAAGAATCATATCAAAAATTGCATTAAGCATATTTTTTATAAGAAATGAATTGATTCTTGAAAAATGTTTTTTAATAGTTTAATAGTTGGATTTGAAAAATTACAAGAAAAAACAAGAAAGGAATGCTAGCTTCGGGGTCCATACAAATAATCGAACGGTGTAGGGCAACTAACCCCTTCAGACCCCTTCCTTATTTTTTTCAACTGCATACATCAAGGGCTCTTTGGCTGGTAGCTTAACCACATGAGAAGAACGTTATTAATAAAAACATCCTTTTAAAACTAAAGTACACAATAATAATTGCGTTTGTAGTTCTTTTATACATATTCTGTATTCTGCACAATAACTTGAAAGATTTGCAGGGTTACATAAGAATAAACAAAAGGACACCCGGAGACATAGTCTTGTACAAATGATTTATACTTTATGATTTCTTTTCAGGGTTTTATGAATAAAAAATACTCTTTTCCTCTACGTACAAAAACAAACACAAGTAATGAACTGGGAACAATAATGGACTCACCAATGATGTGTCGGTCTTTTATCTTTAAATCGAACATTTGCTTACTTATTATTTGTTTCATTGAAATTGCCTACATAATTTTTTGACATTTATTATAAATGTTAAAACAAAGACGACAAGCAATACATTTACACATATATGTTTAAAGTACATTATTTAAAATCGCCAAAATAAAAATAAAAAATTCACTGCTGTATGATTTTTTCTTGCTTACTGATGTTCAATTTGGACTGAGCCTTGAGCCTTAAATAACAATTATTAAACAAACAACGATTTAAATTCATATTTGAATAGCTGTACGGCAGCGTGCGTTTGTTTTGGGTTTCTGTTTCGCGTTTTTTATTGCTGCGGTTTTCATAAAGTTTGTATTTGTTTCTGTATGGTTTTTGGGTTTTTGGCACAGTAAAATCGTTGAGATTCCAATGCTGAGCGAGCCGAAAACAGATTTATGAATAGCAAATATGCTAATATGCACATCTTACCGTATACAAATATTAATAATTTGTTATATTGACCGAGCACATACCGCTTTTTTTTAAATCTTTGAATTTCAACAAATCATAAAATATACAAATTTTATAAAAATTTAAAAGATTTTGAAGATTTTTTCAACATAAAAAATTTATTATGAAATTTACTTATTATTTTACAGTACCCAACCGCCACGATGAAATCGCAGAGATTAAAATGGCAAAACTATTTTTAATGATGTTTCAAAAAAGAACACAGACAAGTTTTTGACTAAACACAATAAGAATGGAAGACAACCAAGGTGCCAAATCAAAGAAAAAACTAAGTAAGAGCATTACGGTCGAGTTTCCCGACTGATAAATACCCTGTACCAATTTTGTTATAAGCAAAATAAATCAAAAACGAAAAAAATTTTTTTTAAAAACTACCGAGTCTGGGGCTCGAACCCAGAACCACTGTGTTTTGAACCAGTGACATTTTGAAGCAAATATATAATACAGTGGAAATATATAAAAAGGGAAGCTAGCAAAATACAAATAATCAAAAGTTTTCCAAGGTATCGCTGGGATTCGATCTCCCGACTACAAGCGAGTTATCAATAATTTAAGCAAATAAACAGATAGCTTGCTCTTAGCGGCTTCAAACTTTTCATATTTGTTGTGCATTTTCTAAATAACCACTCTTGATACAATTTTCAGGATCGGTAAAAATTTATGCTTCAATTGCGTGTGAAAAAGCAAAAGACTCTAGCTGTTGCAGTGCCGTGCAAACATTAAAATACAAACAAAATACGAGGAGGTGGTGCGCGTGGCCCCAATAAAACAATATAAACTTTATCTTCGTAAATATAAGGAAAATTTGCACTTATAATATAATATGGTTCTCAAACTCTTACGGATCCAGAGATCCGTTTGTGCATACAGACGGATAGACGGACAGACGGACATGGCTATATCGACTCAGATTGTCATGCTGATATAAAATACATATATATATAATTTGTGGGGTCTCCCACGCCTCCTTCTGCCTGTTTACCAACATACATTTGCTTAATATCCCCTTTACCCTTTGGGTACAGGGTTTAAAAATCAGACCAGACAACCAAAAATCTGTATGAGCAAAATAATCCAAAAGAAGCTGAAAATCAAATGAAGAAGCTGAATATACAAAAAACAAATTCGCCTCGTCTGGTGGCTGTCAAAAACGTCGGCGTCCGTATCGTCGTTGGCGTCGCAGCTACGGCGCTGCCTTCGCCTCGTTGTTAGATACGGTGACCCACTAACCTACTTTCGTTGAAAACGCTGAAGCTTTTTACGTACACACTTACACCAGCAAACATTTTTCTTTAGTGTGTTTTTTTTTAAATTATATAAACAAAGTGGAAATATTCAACAACGCAATCGACTCAGAAACAAAAAAAAAAGGAAGAAATAATGAAAATGAAAACGCAAAGAGAGAAGCTTATTACATAAGAGAACGGAGAGGAACAGAAAACGTCTCATAAAGCTTTTTGGGGAAAAACGCACAATACCCAAAAACTACAGTGAAACTTCAACAATAACAATTTAATATTCCGAAAAATTAAATTTTATAACATTTTAATATGTTTGTTTGCTTTAAACTGTGTGTACAAGTGTACATATGTAATAATAATTATTATAAATTTACAAAAAACCATTAGAACAATTTTTAATTTTATTTTTATAACAAAACATTGATTGAATATTTATCGAAAAATAACACAAATAATTTTTAGAGATCTGGAATGTATTTCAAAAAATGTCTGGGAATTTATAATTTGATTTAATTTATGTTATTTAATATATATAAAAGTTGTATACATTTAGTTTTACTTACAAATGTTTGACCGTAAACAACAACAAAGTAAAAAGCGTGTTACAGCCAAGCTCTTTATACTGTATTGTACCCTCTACGAATAATTTAGGGAAAAACAAGAATGGAAGGCTAGCTTGGAAGCCCAACGCTTAAGTTAAGTTAAGTTAATAAAGTTGTTTAAAAGTGATTTTTTAAGAAACAATAAATTATCTTTAAAAATGTCGTATTTACGACCTTTTTCTCCAATCGTTCCTATGGCAACAATGTGATGTAGAGTTCCGATTCCGGCCGTTCCGACTTATATACTACCTACAAGAGATAGAAGAGTTGGTGCAAGTTTCATTCCTATAGCTTTAAAACTGAGAGACTAGTTTGCTTAGAAACAGACAAACAGACATGTCTAGATCGACTCTACTGGTGATATGGATCAAGAATTTATATACTTTATGGTGTCGGAGATGTCTCCTTCACTGCGTTGCAAACTTCTGGTCAAAATTATAATACCCTCTACAAAGGTATAAAATTATATTACCAAGTACCACGATCATTAAATTTTGGTTTATCAGGAACAAAAATTTAAAACAATCTTGATCTGCGTGTCCGCCATTATACATACATATGTTATAACTAGAACCAATTTGACCTGAATGGATTATACTTCAGTATTCATATGTAATACGGAGATTATATCCTTTATATTCTATAAATTTATAGTCTTTAAAATTTATGAAAATTTATGGGACGAGAATCGTGACAATATTAACCTGGGTGCATATCAAATCCAATAAAATTTAAATATGTAATACGGTGGTTCTTGCTCCTAAAACTGTATACATTTGCAGGGCAATATACCCTTGTACCATACTTACAGGGTATAAAAACCCAAAACCGCACAAAAGAGGTCCACACAATGAAACCTTTCTCTCACACACTTACATACCTACAACCGCACTCAAGCACTCACGCCCCACACGCACCAAAGCAGCAACCGCCGTCTCCCACCCCCCTCTCTACCCTCTTTCCACAATAGTATTCAATATTGGAACCTAACCCAACAAAAAACGCTGAAAACGCCACACAATCGGATAAAAAAGCTCACGCACTTTGTGTTTATGCTTTAATTTCAAGTCTCCCTCTCTATCTCGTTTCCAGTATACCCGCTCTTCTCAGGCAACTGCTAACATATTTGGAAGCTTTTTCTATGCGTATGCCCAGAAACCGAATTTTTGAATACCCATATTGGAAATTGTGTTTCAGCAATATGTAAAATATTGTAAGGTTAAATATTATTGATAATAAATCGAATTTGAAAAACATTTTGATTGCCTATTTAGTACTTATTTTAATGATATAATATATTAATATGTGAGCATCACATTGTGATATTCAATTACATAATATTGGCTTAAGTTACATTGTATTTAACAAGAAAGGATGGCTTGCGTTACCAAAAACTTAAAATACCCTTCCATACCAATTGATCAGAAACCCCTCGACAAGATATATCTGTACGATTTTCTTTCTAATTCTGTAAATTCTCTATAATGCTATATTAAATATATAATCATCTTTAATGAAACCGGTAAAAATAGTCACAAAAATTGTAATTTTTAAGCAATATATCATAAAAAATTGCGAATTAAAGAAACTTCCCCCATTTTGGTGGCTAAGTAATGTAGCGTTTCGATTCCAAGCGTGCCTGATTATATTCTACCTGCTTTTTAAGAGTATGACATACGTAGCTCTTTTTGGGGTTCAGAGATACCTCCTTCACTGCTTTCCAAACTTCTCGGTAAAATGATACCCTCTGTACTTAAAATAAACTTCAATATTATGATCCGCTATACATCAAATAATTTATTTACCCTTTAAAAGAGTAGAGCTAAAAAAATGAAACAATCAACAGCGTTCACGAACGTTTGCGCAATTTTACTCATTCATCGCACGCACTTTCGTTTTATTTCGGTTTTTTTATTTTTTGTTGTTTGTTGTTGTTTGGGTTTTGTTTTTTATTTTGAAATACATTTACGTTTTTCCAATCGATTTCATTTATTTACGTTTAGTTTTAACTTCGCATCGGTTCGTCATCCGTTCGATTTCCTTTGGTTTTTTTTAGGGAAAGTCCCATTGTAGTCAACGCCATATGTTTGTATTTTGGTATCGAAGTGAATATTTAATGGTTTGGTTGTGTGACCTATTTACGGGGTTTTATTGAATGTTTTGGTATAAACTAAATGGTTCGAGTAAAGCATTTGGGATTAGTCTGTAAATAATTTGTTATTTCTAGTTTATACAAATGAATATAAAAAACTGATTTATTTAATATACCTCATAAATTAACAGATTAATCATCCTCGGCAAACCCATTTCCACTTTCAAAATATTTTAACCAATATGACACTATTTTTGTCCCGCTTTATTAGATCCGCCTTTTTATACCCTTGCAGAGGGTATTCTTATTTTGACCAGAAGTTTGCAACGCAGTGAATAAAACATCCCCGACCCCATAAAGTATATATATTCTTGATCAACATCACCAGCCGAGTCGATTTAGACATGTCCGTCTGTCCGATTGTACGAAAACTAGTCTGTCAGTTTTAAAGCTATCTGTTGCAGGTAGTATATATGCCGGAACGGTCGAAATCGGAACACTACATCACATAGTTGCCATAGGGTCGTTGACCATAACTCTTGTGTTTGTTTATATAATGAATTCATTCTTGGACAATATACTTTATATACATTTGAAGGCAACAAGTCTGCAAGATATTCTAAGCTTCGGGCCACGAAGCTAGCCTAACTTTCTCGTTAAATTATTATTAGTCTGATATCGGTTTGTGATTACCAACCCCAAGGAATCAATTTCAAAGAAAAAAAGTTACATGCTTTATAGATAAATTAAAAATGACAGAGAATTTGACAAACAAATATTTAACAAGTAAGAGTTTCCCGATTGTTTAACACCCTGTAACAACAATGCAAAAAATAACAATTTAAAAACAAATTTTTAAAAGGTGTTGGTGGGACTCGATCTCCCGACCGCAAGCGACTTACCATTTATTTGAGCAAATAAACAGATAGCTTGTTGTTAACGGCTGTGAACTTTGCATATTTTCTGTGCACTTTGTAATAACCCAAAAATAAAAGTACAAATTGAGGGCCGGTAGGAGCGGCACCTACAAAAAAAAAATGTCATATGCGTCAGCACTAGCAGAATCTGCACTGGTAACATGGTTACTCTAGCTCTCACAGTTGCTGAAATCCGTTCGTTCATCCGGATATATATATATATATATATATATCATAAAGACTCAGCTGATCAATGATATAAACACTTTGTGGGATCTCCCACGCCTCCTTTTGCCTGTTTCATACATCTGCACAAACTTAATATACCTTTTCTTGTTCCTTATTTAAGTCTTTGGCGCTTCTCTTTGGGGAAGTCCACCTATTAAGAAGTGCATATTCAGGGGTATGTACCATGCACTAAAAATGCGTAACACCTTACCTCCCGTTATTCGAACATACGTCTATAACAAAAACATATATTATTATATATACGTTTGTATATTGCACATTATACGTAACGGTTCAGATAGAGGGAGAGAGTTATAGAGCCCTCGGGTTGAACCGAGTGAATCGGCAACGACTCTTGACTGGTTTGGTAATCAAATCTAGGTGACCCAAATTGCGTTGACCTACTTTACAAGTCGCTGGAGGGGGAAGGTCATAAACAAAAACAAATAAAAAACAAAGCACAAACTGTGTCCTTTGAGATTTATAATTCAACTTTGTGGAACGCTACATAAAATTTGTGTTTATTAAACTAAAGCAAAAGTCCCAATGTATAAAATTGTATATTTACAACACAATATTTTATTTGCTAGATATTCCATCTTACATCCAACTATTTTGCATTATTTTATTTTATTTTATTTTATTTTATTTTAGTTTGTGCTTGGCAATTATAATTAAATTGAAGGACAAACAAGCTGTTGACAATGGATTGGAATGACGAATGATAAAATTATGAAATCAACAGTTTGGGTTAAAGTTAAACGGTGTCAAAACTAATTAATTTGTTTTCAGCCACCGATGGATTGTTTCATGAATGATTTAAGAATGATAATTTATTGCAAAGTTGAAACCAACTTTTTTACCTTGAACAGTTTTTGCTCTTAAAGCATTTGGAAGAGCTTTTTTTAATAAAAGAATTAAAAGATAAGTTTAAAAGATCCTGTACGAAACAAAAATCCTAGTAAAATACAATTTTTTAATTTTTATTAAATAAAATGACGAATGATGAGGACTTCATCAAGCTGTACACAAAGTAGAATAAATCAATAAGTACTTTATTATACTCAATAGGTACTCAATAGCACCTTTTGCTCTCCAAATGATATACTAGTAGTTTTATAATATAATTAGATTTTCCAATACAATTAAAGTGCGTAGTTTATCTTTCAATATTGACTTTCCAGATATCTTTAAAAATTTTAATTGAGATATCATTGCCAATATTCCTGATAATATTATAAATATAATAAACGATATTTATCCAAATCTAATTTCAAACCTAATTTTCTCAGCACTTTTTACAAAATACAACAAAAAAAGCAAATTAAAATGAATCTCGAAATTAAACGCTCCACAACAAAAAAACGTACACAAACTGAAGGCGAATTATGCAAGTTCATGTATAAAATAAAGCAGGCACATCGAGAGCTAAAAACAACAATATACTAAAATATTACAAATATGGTAGAGACGGGGCTGAGAGAGGCTTCGAAAAACATGTTCAATGTCTGTTTGTTTTTTTTTTGTATTTCCACTGTCTTATGTATTTGCCTAGCTGCAGTTATTATTACACAGCTATATAGCTGCCATGATCTTAATTTCCCAACTTATTATTGCGACAAAATGTCAGGTTAGAAAGACAGACAGAGTCAGGCGCTATGCAAAATGCGTATTAGTAATATATTAAAAATTTTTGTTTTTGCTGTTCCTTTTCTCGAACGCTAAAGCTGTAGCTATAGCTAAATTAACGCACCCCATCTCACTCCGGCACACACGTTCATATTTTTTTGCCGTATGTGCCAAAGCGAGACAAAAACTTGGCCAAGTGCAGTAGGCCATGCAAATAGTCAAAGTGGGTCAGCTATCAAAAGCTATATCAACATTAAAACTATGGCTGCCACGCAGAAAAGCGAACAAAAAGCTTCGCCACTTCCCACTTCGGATTTTTTCGTGTTTTCTCGTATCAGCAATACAGCCGATAAGCTGAGCCGAGGGGCCCCAGCACAAATTGTAAGCAAATTATAAAAATAAATAAAACGCAACACGCCTCCCCCTAGCCCCGACACCACGATGAAAACCAGCGACAACAAATATTTCTTGTTTATTTAAATATGAGTGTGACAACATAAACAGCAACAACAAAGACCATAAGAAATATGGTTACATCATGGCACGGGGTGTAAATTATTTGATAATTTGCTGTTATTTTTATATTTGTTAAAGGTCTTTGATTACGAAATTTCGTCGTTTTAGACTCTATACCTATGGTACAAGGGTATATTAAGTTGGTGGAAGTGTATGTAATATTGAGAAGACCCTCAAAGTTACCTAGAGCATGACCGGGGTGACTAGACAAATCAATCTTGCCATCTCTGTCTGGAAGTCCGTGTGAACAAATAGATTTCAGGGATGTAACTACTATCATATATGTGCAAATAATGTTTACGAATTTGTTCCGCTCCGAATAAAGTTACTTTATCTTTTATGGGTTGTTAAGGGTCTTGTACAGTCGGGCTAACAACTCGAAAAATGTTCAACATTATTAAGATGTAAATTATTGAGTAATATTTTGTAATTAAAATTCGAAAATTGGAATTAAAGACAAATCACACCCAAGTTAATTTTTTTTTTTTTTTTTACCAATGCTAAAAATGACACTGAAACATTTTACTAATATATTAAAAATACCTACCCAATCAGTGAAAACAAACTCAAATTGTAAATGATAAAACAAAAATATATACATATGTACATACATACTTTAGCAACAATAAACCAAGACCTGCCGCAACAATTTCAATAAGCAAATAACGGGCATGAAATGCATAAATAAAAATGCAAACAAAAATTATTATATGTACATTAATAAATGCGAAGAAGCTAAAAGGAAGTATCAACAGAAACTTGCAAAGAACAGCGCATTTTTTCTTTCGAATTAAATAATGAAACAAAAATGCAATTGAATGGCGAACGGCGAATGAAATTCGCGATAACGTCGAGAGATAAGAACAAAAAAAATCTCCATGTCTCATTTTATTTTCCTCATTTAATTTCCATCTCTTTCTATCAAGCGGGCTTATCACTTAAAGTGCGTTTTGTGTCCCATATACTTAAACTAGGCGTATCAATAAAAGTTCGTTTTATGGCCCATTTTCTTAAACTGCAAAAGTTTTTCTTGTTTCAGATTCTGTTTTCCTTTTTTAATAAATATTTTTCATTTTTTTTCTCGAAGCTTTATAACAAAAAGCTCACATGAGTCGTATTTTGTGTTTTAGTTTGCATCGTCTTGCATGCCGATTTTAAGAGCTTTTCTAGTTTTTGTATGGCGCGTTTATTTTTTTATTTAGTTTTCTGTATCGGTATTGTGATTCTGTAGTTTTTTACTTTGACTTGGCCCGCTATCTCCTGTGAACATTTTTTTGATCTCGAGGATCGTTTGATATTTTCTCTATTTTTATTTTGCATTTGGCGCCACTTAAGTAGACACACCCGCACAATTACACTACACACATGCAAGCTGCAAAAGCTCGCCGGCCGACAAAAAGCTTTGAAATTCGCAGTCGTGTGCTGGTTCTTTAGGTATGTGAGTTGATTTTTTTTTCTTTTTGAGAGTAAACTATTTGCGCGAGTAGTTGTGACTGGAATTTTAAAAATGTATGAGGGCGAATGTTGAATGCCCTGCTAAGAAAAAATAATAAAGGAAGATGGGAAGAAGACACGGCGGAATATAAGTAAAATCTTTTGATTGTGCCATATATGAACTTTTTAAAACGAGTAGAATACCTCAAGCAAAATAATCTATTAAATGTTAAAGCTTTAAACATTAATCATCGCTTAAAGTACAGGAAATCCAAGAAACTAACAAGATATTTATTTTAGTTTTTTAAATAACAGTAATCAGTGTAGCTTGCACATGAGGTATACGTAATAAGAAACATAATTAAAGTCAACATTACGTATACGCAGAGATAACTAAAGATAAGAACCACCCAACAGTCGTACAAGTGTCTGTAATGTCCCCTTCTCTTTCAGGGCTTTTAATGGAAAATGTAACCGAAACAAATCGAACGTGTTACGTTGTCATCAAATACAGCAATAAACTTAAAAGGAAGGCTAGCATCGGGGCCCAAAGCTAAGAAACCCTTGCAGAGTAGTTGCCGTCAAACGCTTCTATAGTTGATATGGCAGCTATAGGATATAGTGGTCCGATTTTTTGGTTTTTAGTTTTCTAAATTATCTTTAATGTATATAAAGTATATTGTCCAAGAATGAATTCATTATACTAATAAAATCTATTATATTAATAAACACCATTACATTATGGTTATAGGATATAATAGTCCGATTTTTATAAGATTTTCAGAATAGGCTAACATTGTTTTTTTTATAATTAAAAAAAAAATGATTTCTTAAGAATCAATAAATTATCTTTTAAAATTTCGAATGAACGAACTTTTTTCCCACTTTTTTGATGTAGTTTTCCGATTCCGGCCGTTCCGGCTTATATACTACCTGCAACAGATAGAAGAGTTAGTGCAAAGTTTCTGCCCGATAGCTTTACGACTGAGAGACTTGAAAGCGTATAAACAGACAGACAGACAGACATGGCTAGATCGAATCGCCTTATGATGCTGATCAAGAATATATATACTTTATGGGGTCGGAGATGTTTCCTTCCCCGCGTTGTAAACTTCAACTTCAAACTTCTTCAAAATTATAGTAGCCTCTGCAAGGGTATAATAACAAAA
>JAJJHY010010789.1:1628042-1638550 GCA_021224005.1 Drosophila setifemur
GGATTATCCAATTTATATACGTATAACTTAAGAAAACAGATTTATATTATATACATATAATCCCATAAATTCGCATGCATAGAACATTCACAATTCACAAATTCAAATACGAGAAGAAAGCCCCGATAAAAACAATATAATAAATAAACAAACAAATATGAGGCAAATAGAATGCATCAGTATGTACATAAGTAGGTCAGGGTGCAATTCCCCACACTAGCACACGGACACACTCACATGCATACATATGAACATGCAGCCATGATTGCACGGGCGTGCAAAAGAGATGCATGAGATGAATGAGCGATAGAGGCAATCTGAGAGAAAATGAGCTGCACAAAACGGGAAAATCAATGCGCATTCTCCTCTGTTTGTGTTTTCCCTCTCACTCGTTCTCTCTCTCTCAGCCGCTGCACAGCATATGCCCCCATTCCCCCTCCTTCCCAACAATTGGCATTGCAAAATTAGTGCAAAGCTGCGCTGCCTCCGTCGGCAGAGCTGCAAATGGCAAATGTGGCACAGGGTCAGCTTGCGACCCATTAGCACACTTTTCCACAGAGTGGAGGGTGCTCGGAGACGGGATGGGGATATATGAGGAGGCAGACGTCCGACGCCCGACGCCCCAGACATTACGAGAGTTGAGACTCAATGACATTCGTTTTTTTCCCGTCGGTTTTGGTTTTTTTTTTTAGCTTAAGGTTAACAACAATAAAATGGTCAAAGCAATGCAGTAACAATAAAAACAATAAACAGTGAGGTGACTGAAGAATAAAAAGAAAAACATTTTTCCATTTGCATCATCAGACAAATGAAATAATGTTGATGCAACAATAGGTGTTTATACTACGAATGATTATTAATGATTAGGGCAGTATATTTTTATTTGGGAAAAAGTAACAAGAACACTTTCTTGGTATACATGATGGGTCATATTCGTGCAATAGATATACATATGCGCATATGTATGTACATGGTTTTAATATTTTAATTGAAAAGTATACATTACATTTAATGTTTTTTTTCAGTAATATATTTTGAAGCATCGTCATTTATTGTCACACCTTGGATTTCCAAAAATGAAAAATAAAAAGACACATCCCATGGTTTGGTTCTCCATTTTCAATGGAAGACCCTGGAGAGTTCAACGATTCCTAAATCTAAAATCCCTAATTAGTCGCTTAACAAAGCAAAGAAAAACATTCCTTTAAGGCCCGCCTAATAAACCAATTACTATACACTATACTTAGTTAAACAATTTGCAAACAAAACAAAACAAAAAGCCCCGCCGCTCCGCATACCTTTTCGATTGCCTGTTCTAATTGCTTTTATTATCATTATTATTGTTTTTGCAATTGAATGCATCGGATTGCATTTATTTACCTATTTTTCGTAAGGGCGTCTTAAATTAACTAAACTTGATATTTAATTCATTAGGAGTCTTTTCAATGTTCCATCCTTGGTTGTATTTACAAGTTTTCTGTTTTCTGATCGCTTCACTAAGTCTTATTGTGTGAGTATCACAGTGTTTCGTTTGGGTTCAATTACCAATTTGCGGTTTGCCAATGGAAAATCGTGAGAATAAATTGAAATTTACCGTCGGTGTGAATGGCCAATGTGGAGGGTAGAATTTGAGGGATTTTTCAACTTATTATTAATTGTACACTTATTGCACGTAATATTATTTAAGACCAGACAATTTTTTATTTAGCTATGGATTATTCGAGGAAAATACTTGAAATAAATATCTGAATAAAAGAGAGTTAAATACAGATTTTATTTCATATTTCATTTCAAATATGGAAAGTACATGAACTATTCACGAATCATAATTATATTTCTATTGTGTGTATATATCAATTTATTTTTTATTTTTTATCTCAGAAAACTCCTAAAGTTTTTCCCTAGTAAGCGTAAAAAATTTATAATTCAATTAAAATATTAAATTTTTCGAACGATTTTAGTTTTCAGACTTTTATTAAGATATTGCAAATATTGGTTTGACCTTTTTCAAACTTAAAGCAAGAGACTAAAACTATACCAAACTACATACTTTGTTTTGCCGTTTAATTCTTTAAACATTTCCCAATGCCGCACACATTCCACCAAATCCTTTTTCAAAGTCAAGCCAAAGCCTACCCACAAAAAACAGTACGAAGGTCGAAGCTTAAATCAAACAACACCGCAGACATAATTTTCATATATAAATGACCTTGCCCAACCAAGGACTCGTCTCGCGTGGGGGTGCTGAAGTGGGGAATGGTAGAATCGTCCTTGCACCAACCTTCGCGCTCAATTCAGAGCGACCGTGAAATGCATTCGACGCTAGAACCAGTACATATATTAACACCTTATACTTACATGCATATACATATGCTATGTGCATAGTCAATGTCGTGCCCCAATTTTCTGCTGCTGCTATTTCATTTTCGCTTGCACGCATTTGTCAGAATGCAACAAGCTGCTAGCTGACTTTGACCCATTTAAATCCTTTGAGGTGAGCATAGACGCACGACATAGACTGCTGCAAAGACGCTAGCAGAATAAGCGGCAGAGACAGCAATGTAATCTGTGTCAATGTCAGCCGGCATTGCGGGCGGCGACAAACAAAATCAACTGAGGCAGAACCACTGCATCAACACAGACAGCAACCACAGATGCACAGAGAAAATATTCGATTAACCCGCATATCAACATGACATATTCAGCATCAAAGTAATACCACTAACTTAAAAACTAGAAAATAAAGTTGGTTATATTAACTTAACATTTTTTAATTTATGTTTAATTCAAACTAAATCAATTCATTTTATAGGAAAAAATATATAATTTTTAGAAAAACATACACAGAATAAGAATTCAACAGTTTTTTTCGCAGTCGGGGAGAGTGTTAAAGTGATCGAGAGGGGGCGAGAGCACGCGACTCGCTGCGCTGCCTGCACTGACTGAGACGCCGGCCAGCGCTGCGGCTGATGCACACAATGACCTTCAAATTTCTATGCAATTTCGCTTTTTGTTATTGTTTTGCATCCTTGGGCCCAATCTCCAATATTAGAAAACGCAAGCGAGCGCGGCAAACGCAGCAACAAAAACAACGAAACGTTTGCGCTTGACCCAAATTCGCATGCCCCAGGTGACCTTGCCCCACTTTCCCTCTCTTTCTAAGGATGAAATGAAAGCATTTTCAATATTTAAGCTGTAATTTATGGGTTTTCCAGTGAAGGTTGCCATGTGGGTTATATATTATAAATTAGTGGGGGCGAGACGGTGGGTTGCAGAGACTCGACTGTCGTCCTGACACTGCTAAATGTCAATAAACCGACAAATGTTGGCCACTGACTGGGCAGTATTATGCCACCAGCAACAACATTTGCCCATATATATATTGCGGCAAATGCATCTTTCCGACAAACATTCGGTTGCTTGTATTTCATTATACATCACCAACATTTGGCAGGCCTCTGTCCGAGTAGGCTCATTTGTTTGCTATTCACGCATCGCCAAGCGTTCGAGCACTTTTTTTTCGTTTAAAATTCACAATTTTAGCATACTCTTTTCAAGATTCAAAATCACAATATGTATTTTCCTTATTATTCTTCTTTTTTTCACAAATTGTAACTCATTATTAGAAAACTTTTAGTTTCAGTATTTAAAAAATGTAAACAACTAAAAACGATTAATACGTACATATGTTTCAGGCAAAGTAACTCAAAATTTATTAAAAAAAAAAAAACTTTAAATCGTAAAATCCCGAGAGCAAACAAACAAAATAAAAAATAACAAAAAAAATATACAGAACAGTTAATGGAAAAATCTATCCTATGGAATTTATACCAGCAATAGAAAACCATAAAGAGGGATATGAACATATTCATCTTTTTTCATTAATTTAAGTTTAATTTTGTGAGACTAAAAAATTTATCGGTAAAACCACAAAAATCGTAAAAAAAAAACACCGATTAAAAAAATCTTATCAAAATAAGAGTATTTTAATTTCACCCTACCCAATAACAAAACCCAAAAGTAGGTTACTCGCATTTTTATAGACATTTCAAATGGATTTTTATGGCTGCATCCGACGCCAGGCCGTGTAACATAAAGCTAAGGCTGGCTGCGGGGAAAAAAGGAGGAGACCGCCCAACCAAAAGTGCTCTGTGCATATTTAAACTAAGCATTGCACTTGGCATACAAAAAGATTTAAGACGACTGGAATACAGCTGGCACGGCCACACCACTAATGACAAGTTACTGAAAATTTCAAGGTTTGATTAAATTTAAATTGGAAATGGTTTGAATGTCAATGGATTACACTTTGAACATAAATTGAGTTAAATATTTACGGCTGTTCTTTGATTGATCGGATTTCTATATAGTCTAATATTTTACATCCTGCTGAGAAATTAAATAGAGGGGGTTTTGTTCGGTACCCAAAAACTTTTATTCTCTTCAATATTTTTTATTAAATAATAGCTTTATTCCAATTTAGTTTGTTATATTATTCATTATTTGTTTGATACAAAGTTTTTTTTTTATTTTTAAGAGGTTTGTTTTGGTTTTCCATTTTATAAGTTGAATATTCCATTTGGTATTTTTTTTATTTGTACACTGCACTTAATATTTTTGGTTTCATAATTTAAAAATGTTGTTTTTATATCTTCACCAATTGTTGAATTTGTTTGTTGTTGTTATCATATTTCCTGTAATCCAATTTTTTTTCTCCATTATAAGTAATATTTCAGATATTATTTAGCAACCTTAGAATATTGCCAACCAACTCGTCATAAAATTATTTTATGGAAATATTATATGCATTATAACTTACCTCCTTGATCGTCGATTTCCAACCCGAATTCATCCTCGGACATAGACTCATCATCGGTGCTAAGATTAGAGCCACTGTGATTGCCGCTTTGCATGTGATGTTGTTGTTGCTGTGCTGTTGTACTGGCGTTGTTGGGGCTATTGGGTGATGTTGTTTTTGGGGCACATGAACTGGCAGCCAATTCCTCAATGCTATGCAAAGAGTTCCTTTGGGGATTGGCAGTACTAGTGTTACTATGGTTAGCTGTAGTTGTTGCTGATGTAGACGGTGCTGATGCTACTGTTGTTGTTGTAGTACCACAAGATACGACCGACCCACCCGATGCCGATACCGTTGTGGTTGTACTAATGTGGCTATCATCTTTATTACCAACCTGTACCTCAAAGTCCAACAATTGAGCCGTGGTGGATGATAGGAAGTTGCTAGTGGAAACGGATGTCGAAGAATTGACCTCGCCTCGAGGTTTCAGTTGATGATAATTTACCTGCGGCTGGACAATAATCGTCCTAGTTTGGGGATTCTTTTGCAACAGTGCCGGATCAATGCAATCATTCGCGGCGGTGTTGCTACGGTGAGGAAGTAAAATATTTGCAAACGACGGCACCGTCACGGATTCGAGAATCAAGGCACCACCGCTTGATGGTCTTACTGCCTTAGTAGCCTCCACACTGTTGTTGTTGCTCCTATTGGTGTTATTGTTGTTATTAATTGTGGTTTTAGCAGGCGCTGTCATTAAAGTAATATCCCTATTACTTTCGGGATTCGGACTGGCCGACATTAATTCCCTGCACAAGTCAACAAAGGAAATTTCACCATCCAATTGATTGCTATCGATGGGCTGCAGGTTACTAAAATTGTCCGATGCTGCTGGTGTTGCAAGTGTTGAAGTTGCTGGTGTAGCTCCTGGTACTGTTGCATCTCTTTGTTGTTGCAGTTGCAAGTGCGAATAAAAGGACAGCGAGGGAGTGCTACCAGCAGCTAGCATTTGATCCCTGTGATGATGAGGCATGATAAGATGTTGCTGCTGCTGCTGCTGTTGCAAGTGAAGATGACTGTTGTTATCTTCTGCGGCATAGTTGTTGCTGCTGCTTTCCGATAGCAAAGGTACGTTAAAGGTATCCATTTTAAATAATTAGGTAATTGTATTTTTAGTTTTCTAAACTTTTGTACGTTTTGTTGTGATGTGTGTTATTGATTCCTTTTATGGCGATGGCAGGTAACGATAGTATTAATTAGTTTAAGATTTCTTAGAGTTGAGAGGAGCTAAAATAGAAAAAATTTAATCAACATTTTGTTAAATGCTTATTCAGAATACATTGAAAAAAATTCGATTCATGGGTTCATAAATATGTAAAACAAATACAAAAATGTAAAAATATTTGTTGCAGAACTAAATTAACACCAGAAAGAAAGCTTAGAATACCCTTGCAGACCAGTTGCCTTCGAAGCGTTGGATCGTTTGTATGGCAGCTACAGGATATAGTGATCCCATTTTTGGTTTTTAATATTCCAAAACGGCGTTAATGTCTATGAAAACTGTTTTTCTCAAGAATGAATTAATTGTCTTAAAAAACACCAGAGTTATGCCCAATGACTCATTTTCTTCCATCGTTCCTATGGCAGATATAGGAAATAGTAGTCCGATTTTAATAATAGTTATTAATAGTTATTCAATAAAGTTTACTTAAAAATAAATTAATTGTCTTGAAAAATGGCGAATTTATGACACGTTTTCCCAATCGTTCCTATGGCAGTTATGTGTTGTAGTGTTTCGATTCCGACCGTTCCGACGTATATACTACCTGCAACAGATTGAAGGGTTGGTGCAAAGTTTGAGCACGATAGCTTTAAAACTGAGGGACTAGTTTACATAGCAACCGACAGACGGACATGGCTAGTGATGCTGATCAAGAATATATATATACTTTATAGGGTCGTCTCCTTCACAGCGTTACAAACTTCTGGTCAAAATTAGAATACCCTTTGCAAGAGTATAAAAATATAAATAAATATATATATATATATATATAGTATAAATATAGTAAATATAGTATAAATAACATAAATATGTATGTATATATATATATATATATGTATTTTTGTACATATTAGAAAGGTAGGAATCGAAGTAAATATGCGTAGGTCAATCGAAGGTCAGGTTGAAGGTCGGGTTACGTGAATGCAGGCCAAGGATAAAAGCCTAACATTATTTCAAAGCAGGACAAGGTCAACTTATTAGGGTGGAGAAGCTTTTAAGCTTTTGTCCAATGTGTTTTTATTTAGTTTTTGCAGCTCGAATTCGACCCTTTTCTATAGTCAGTGCCCATACTTAACCCCGTTTATCTGAATTGCACCGATGTGGTTCTTTTCCCACAAGAAACTACTTTTCTACTTAGCAAAACAGAAAAACCGGTATTATCCCCCTTTGGTAAGTCTTTAATTAACTTGACTCGACTCCAACTTCGTTTTTTTTAGGCATATCTTATTAAAACCCGTGAGTTCCACGATCGTGTTCATGTTAAAACCAAATAAAACTCTCTAAGCTGGACTAAAACAAGTAAGAACGTTGCAGTCGAGTTTCCCGACTGTTAAAGACCATGTACCAATTTGGTTATAAGCTAAATAAATCAAAACACAAAAAACAAATACCGAGTTTTGTCTGGGGCTCGAACCTGAGACATCCGTGTTATCAGCCAGACGTCCTAACCATTGCAACAACATATACTTTTCAAAGCGAGTAGCTAATACAGTATAAATATATTGTACCCTTTGGGTACAGGGTCTAAAAAATCGTCGCCGAAAACGTAGGAAACAAATTGGAAAAATATTTAATTTAACGGGATGTATGTAACTATAATTTTTTTTTTACAATTTACCAATTTAAATATTAGTTATTTGGAATTCTCATTAATCCGATTCTACCTTATTTATTATACCCTTGTCCCTATTTTAATGTTGGCCAAATATTTGTAACGTACTGAAGGAGTTATCTCCGACCCAATAAAGTATGCATACATACATACATATATAAATATATATGTACGAGTATACTACTTCTAAACTATTCTTGATCAGCATCACCAGCCGAGTCACCTTAGCCATGTCCGTCTCTCTGTTCGCGTGTCGGTTGTTGCGTAAACTATTCTATCAGTTTTAAAGCTATTGAGCTAATACTTTTCATAGTGCCATCTTTCTCTGGTAAGTAGTTACGTCCAGAATCGGAGCACTTCAGCATATACATAGCTATCATAGGAACGATTGAGAAAAACTTCGAAAATTTTAAAGATAATTGATTCATTTCTTAGAAATGGCCTATTAATGCTAACTTTCAAATTTCAAATTTCACATCCAAATAAGAGCACTATATCTTATAGTTGCCAGTTGTTTTTAAAAACAATTTATTCATTGATTTCGAATGATTATTGTACTTTTTCATCGTACTACAAAATATAAAAATTTGTTTCTATGTAAATAGTATGTACATAGTACATAGTATGTATGTACGTATGTAAGTGTTCAAGTTTAGTTTTCTGTGCAACCGAAAATTAATAGAAAGGGAGTTGTAGAAAGAGGAAGCGAAGAACGAGTCGTGGGGAGTAAAGGTGGAAAGGTGGGAAGAATTTGAAATTTACCTTTCATGCAACTGACTTCGCTTGATTTTTGTTGGTTTTTGTTCTTGGTGTAATTTTTGTAGTTTTGCGCATGCGCTCGTTTTCCATGAATTCCAAGACCAAGATCGCAAGAAGAGGAAGAGCTGGAAGCTGCCGCCTCTTCCTCTTTGTTCTCGCCCTCTCTCTTTGCCTGTCTCTCGGTTTCTCGCTCTCCCTTTTTATGTATACAAAAACCAGTTGGAACCGAAAGCAAAAGTTCTATTATTATGTCTTGGATTTGTTGTAGTTGTTGTTGTTGGATTTCGCACACACTCTCTCGCTCCCTCTTCTTCTTCTCTAGTTTGTTTTGTGCGGCTCTTCGGCTGGGAATTCGCATGTGTGGAGAACGCGAATTATAATTCGCAAAACAAAGCTTGCGTGTGATTTATTTTGCCGATCGCTGTTACGATTCTCTTCATGGCTCTCCCTGTTTCTTTGCTCTCTTTCTCTCTGTCGCTCTCTGCCCCGAAGCGATTGCAGCAACAGTTTCCGCCTGTGCCAGCAGCTGCGGTGAGAGCTTTTTTAGCATATTTTTGTTGCCCCCCTCGCACACATACGCGCGCACACACCCGTCTCTGAACGCATTTGCGAATTTTTATTTGTTGTCGTTTATTTCCACGATTCTTTTGGGATTTCGATTTCCTCTTTGGGATTTTTGTGAGTTGTAGAAATTGTAGAAAACTTCTTGCACAATCGCACGCGCGCAACAAGCGAAAGCTCTCTGCCCACTAAGAACAACAACTATAAATTGCAATTCCTACTTCTACACACACACACTTACTCACTTAAACCCTTGCACTTGTATTTGTAAGCATTCGGTTCTACTTGGGATTTGTGTTGTTGCTTCTGCTGAATTTTACTTTGGGGGTCTGCTAATTTGGTTTTGTTGCTGCCGCTCCAATTCTATGACACAACGTTGAGCCCCTTCCACAACGTTGTTGTTTTCGATGATGTTTTGTGATAATTACATAGAAATTGCACATTGAAATTAGCGACCGACGGCGACTGCGACTACGACGGGGCAGAGGTAAAACGAAGATGTGGAAGGAACACACTCCCGTTATGGACGCATTGGAAATATTAAATATACACACACACGCGCACAGTTAGAGGAGAATGGGCAATTGTTCTTCTGTGTTTACTTTCACTTTCTTGCCTTTTGTCTATTCGTTTTGTGTTTATTCGGTGTGGCTGGATGTGTGATTTTATTTTTCGGGAAAAACTATTCGCGGAGCCGCGCACAACGCACGCAAAAAATTAGGTCTGTAGGCCAACACAAACGGGAACACAGTAAAAAGTTGTTGGCGTAGGTAGAAGAAGACGAAAGCCCTCGCACACTCGCACACACACTCGCTTACATATTGGGATAGTGTGTGGATCTCAGGAGAGAGCGGGGGCCAAGGACAGAGGCAGCATTCTTGGCCTTTAAAGTTTGAAGAAGAACAAGGACGGCAATCATATGAAAACAGGAAGCTTTCAGCTAAACACACGCATGCACACTTGCACATGCGGCCCGTTTGTGTGGCGAGCTTTCGCGACTGACTCTAGCGGCATCTAGCGTTCAGATACTGGCGCTGAAGCCCTAATTTTGGGTGCTTTTGGCAACTACAAAACGTAGTTTTATTAAGAAATTTTAATTTAATTTTTTGGTCGGCTCAAGCCATTCTCTAGCGCAAATGAATATCCAAAATTTTTGAAGATGTATTATAAAGGTTATCGGTTTTTCAGCAATTTACCTTGCTTATTTCTAAATCGAATGTTAAAAGTCTAAAAAGTCTTACCATATAAAATTCATTGAAATGGAAAGCCAAAAAAACTTAAATTGCCAAAAATTCACTTCGTATTTATTTTGTTTTTCTTCATTAGTTTTTGTTGATTTTTTGTTTTTAATTTTGTTGTTTTCTTTTCATTTAATAGTTGCACAAAACTTACACGATTACAATACATAGAAAATTACAAACCTATCTGAAAATTGATTTACATTATAGTTGGATCATATTGTGTATACATATATTTAATATATATTTTATAAATTATGT